>VWYP01024457.1:0-16905 GCA_013400435.1 Pycnonotus jocosus
TCTGTTCTTGCACCACTGTCCAAGATGTCCCACCTCCACTTGCACAGATGATTCCTGGATCTGGATCAGCCTGGAGTGCTTCAGCAGGAGTTTGTTTCACTTCAGAGACACATTTCACATTTAGGACAAACATTTCCTTTGGGTCTGGTGTTTGGGCTGGGTGCTGCAGGGCAGGAGAATCCAGCAGCAGGCTTGAACCCAACCCCACATGCTAAAATCCACTTTAAATGTTTGTAGACCCCAACACCTCCTTTGAAAAGACAAAAAGGTGATTTTTACCCTGGCTGCACAATTGGCACAACGTGTTCTGATGAGAGAGAGGGAAACACAACCTTCCTTCCCTGAGGTTACATTGCACAGCCCCACCACTAAAAGCAGCGCCTGAGCCACCAGCAAGGGTGAGAAATCCCTTTTGGGGAGTGTGTTTGCTCTTCAGGGTGCCTGGAAAGGCTTATGAACAGCGAGAGGCTCAACCTGGTGACCGCAGCAGCCTCACAGCCCAAGTTTGGAGAGAGCAGGGGCTCAGGTATGGCCACAAACAGCAGCAGCAGCAGCAGCAGCAGCACAGGCATGCCCTGCGCCCCTGCCCCAGCAGAACTGCTGCTGGCAGCCAAGAAAACGAGGCCTGGAGGCATCAAAAACGCTCCTGGACTGTCAGATCCGTGCTGGAATAAAGCCAGGCTCGCAGCAGAAGGACAGACGGACACAGAGCAGGTTTCCCTTGGCTGGCAGAGGGGCTGCTGCAGACCTGCAGCGCTGGGGCAAAACAACACCGACATTTGGGATGTGAGGAGAGGGCTTCAAATAGCCTGAGAGGGACATTCTTTCCCCTCCCGTGGCACAGGGATTCTCCTCTTGCCCTTTGGATATTCTCCCGTTCTTTTTCCCAGATTTCTGTTCTTATCTCTCCCTACAAACGTTCTCAAAATCCTCTTTGCCCAAAGGGGTGCTGGAGGCATCACCAGCTCTTGCACTTTTCTTGTGGAACCCATCATATCTGGCTGAGGGGGCTCAATGGGTAGGAATTATTTGCTGGGAGGGTGGGCAGGCCCTGGCACAGGTGCCCAGAGCAGCTGTGGCTGCCCCTGGATCCCTGGAAGTGTCCAAGGCCAGGTTGGACAGGGTTTGGAACACCCTGGGACAGTGGAAGTTGTCCCCACCCATGGCAGAGGACATGGCCAAATCATTGTGAGATTCCATGAACTGGAGAATTCTCTGTCCCTTGGGCTTTTCTTGGTTTTGTTTGTTTTTTTTTTTTTTTAATCATCATGGTTTCTCCTCTAGAAGATTCCTTGAACATCAAAGTTTGTACCAGAAGACCAGTGACAAAAAAAAAAGGGCTGCAAAGATTTTCCTGGGGTGACAAGAAAGTGCTGGACCCAGTAGGAAGCAGGGAATTAAAAGGATTGCAAATATTGCAAATATTTTGGGGGCTGCAAAGCCGAGGATACTCTTAAAACTTCTGCTTCTGGGGTACAAAGGGGTCTGTCCCCCAAGTGATGGGGGCACAGAGCTAAATCCCAGGCCATGGGTGTTTGAGGTAATTATTATTTATTGTTGTATTTTGCAACTGAGTTAAATTAAAAAAAAAAAGCTGAAAGCTTTATCGCTGGCTGGAACTATTTCCTCCCTTTAAACCTTTGAGCAATAGAGATAAAAAGTGAGTGTTACTCGTGATGCTGGGGGAAAGAATGCAATATTCTGTGTGGTGCTGTCTGCAAGAGCCCCTCTGCTCCAGCCTGGCTTTCTCCCCCTCAGCCCCAGCCGTGGAGACACAAACCCATTGATTTAAAAAGAGGAGGCCGCTCATTTTCAACTTCAAATCCTGTTTCTTGCCTTTCTCTTTTGGCCTCGGACAGATTTCTGTCCAATTGCAAAAGCAACCAGCATTTGGCATGATCAAATCTGTTCTAAACGTGGGAACACACCTGAAAAAAAATAGGATGGGCACGAAGCTGCAGCGTCTGGTTCAGTGGGAATTGTTAACTCGGGCTGGACATTTCCCCTCTGCCCCTGGAGTGTTGAGACTCCTCTTCCTTCAGTGGGGCAGCTGAACTGGGGACCCTGGGAGAGGAGATAAAAGCAGCTCTGTCTGTTGGGAGGCCAAAGATGCACAGCCAGCATCCCTGCGAGGACGCGCGGATTAGGGGAATACGTCGAATTTCCAAATTTAGAGCCCAGGGCTGGCTTCCCATAAACAAAGGCTGCTTTTTAAAATGAGATGTTGGGGAGATAATGCACCAAAAAAAAAGAAAAAAAAAAAAGAAAAAAGAAAAAAGTTTGCCTTTGTGACTAAATTCTGTTATTTTGCAGCCAGCCTTCAAATGGGCTGTTGGTGCAAGTGAACAAACGCTTCCTGTCTGTGCGTCCTCATGGGTGGTCGCGTTTTAAAATGAAATATCCAGGCTGACAAATGCCTTTACAAAGGCCAGATTATAAACTGTAAACCTACTGTCAGCTGGGCAGGGGAAAAAAAAAAAATCCAAATGCCTCTTATACCATTTAAAGATTTAGTTTGGCTTCAACACTAAAGCACTTCATCTTGAAGGAGAAAGGAGCTTAGAGTTTATAAATTGTTGTTTGGGCTCTAGTAAGCTCTGGATAAGGGAATCTCTCTGCTAGGAAACAAATGACCTTCCCAAAATTTAGGGAGCTCTGGGTATTGTTACGAAGACAAAATGCCTTGGAAAAATGTCCCTGGAATACAAAGGGATTTGAGACAGCTCTGTTACTCTTAACATACAGTTCATACAGCTGCAAAGGGCAAATCCTGCAGCTCCAGTCTCTAAAAAAGGGTGGAAAGAAGTTAAACATATCAGGGTAATAAAATAAAAGCTGTTTAGATTGTCCCCCTCTGTCTAAATCTGCTCTAGACTCGCTCTTGCACAGGGTTGTCGAACTCAGGCTAAATATCCATATTATTTTGGCAAAATACTCCCAAAATTTCCTATATTCTCCTCAGTGGTGACTGCAAAAGGAAGTTTTGTGGAAAATACAGTCATTTATGACAGCGTGATTGCCACACTCAGAAATTTGGATCCAAAGTGGAGGAACAAAGAAACTCCAGGAGGAGAAGCCATGGGCATTGCACACCCTCGAGTCCAGCAAGAGAAATCCTGCAGCTCCTTTGTGCATTCCTGCTCGGTGGCAGCCTTTCCAAGCCACCCTGAGCTCGGAATTGCACTGCAAAACTCTGCTCCTCTGCTCTCCAAACGCCATCCATGGTCTTCTTTTCTTCCATGGGTTGTGTTCATGGGTTTTGAGCTGGCCATAGGATTCACAGGCAGGAAATTGTATTTATTCTGCAAATCCCCGCTCTGTTCCTCTTGCTGGTTTGTGTTTTTTGGGTTTTTTTTTTGGGGGGGGGGTTTGTTGTTGTTGTTGTTTTGGTTTTTGAGTTTTTGGGGTTTTTTTTGCTTTGCTTTGCTTTGCTTTGGTTTTTTTTTTTCAGGAATGTTGCAGGTCATGCTGCCCTTGCTGGAGGCAAGCAGACATTTTGGTGGAAATCATCAGATCCAGGAAAGTTTAGGGATGTACATGTTGAGTTGGGTGGGAAACAGAAAGGAAAACACCACTTCCATGGGTTTTAATGTTTCATTTTCCTCCCAGTCATCTTGTGGCAATCAGCACCACCCAAGGCATTCCTTTCCCTGGGAATTTTTATTACTGCTGCCCATACTGATGAGCACAACCCTTTGACACTCCTTCCTTGGGAAACCACCACCTCCATCGTTTGAGATATCTGCTCTAAATCATGGAAACACATTTTTCTTGTGCCTTTCTCCTCTTAGGACACCAAAAATCCTGCAGAGCATCAAACCGATTATTCGAGATGGCTCTTGGCAGGTTCCAAAGGGTGTGAGGTAGAAACATGTTCAATTTTCTAAGCCTGTTCAATTTTTTAGGCCTGTTCAATTTTCTAAGCCTGTTCCATTTTCTAAGCCTGTTCCATTTTCTAAGCCTGTTCAATTTCCATGCCAGAGGCTGAAGTTTGTCGGCACGGAATTCCACGGGACCTTTGGAAAAGATGATTATTCCAGTGCCCATCAGATTGTTTTAGGGCTTGAATGTGATCCCTGCTGGGACTCAGGCCCTCAGCTGTCCCTCCTCTCCTACCCAGAGACCCGATGACAGTCGTGCAGCTGCATCCAAAGCTTTTGTCCGAAAGGAACACAAAGGAAATCGCTGGAAAATCTTCACAGCGGATCTCCCTCCGCCCACGGGGGTGGTGGGAATAAACATCACCACTTCAGATCGTGGTGAATGCAGATAAATGGAGGCTGAGCTGATAAGTTAATGACACACCAAAAGCAGATTGCTGCAGGGGCTGGAGGGATAAGCGGGCAATGAGCAGAGCCCTGGAATCCTGACAAATCCCGGAATGCTTTGACGTTGTGTCCCCCTGCCCTGTGCCAGGAGGGAGCTCCTGCAGCCCTGTGCAGTGGGAATCTGGCTCTCAGCATCCAGACAAATCCTCTTTTTTTAGGCTTGTTCACCCAGGCTTGTCCAAAAGGTTCCAGTTCTCCTGGAATGATTTCTCCAGGATGTGCCCTGCCCCACTGCTGGGTCTTTTCCCATGACTCCCCTTAGCTCTGCCTTCACTCTTCCTATCCCAGGAGGTCCCACATCCTCATGTTCACTCAGAAAATGGACTGAAGTGAATGAAGAAATTGGAAAGTTGGGGAAAAACATCTTTAAGAAAGTATTTTGAAAATAATTCCTCCCCTGTCTTTCTCCATGGTGCTCCAGATTGATGTGTGCTTACAAATCCTCTCTGGGCTATCTCAGAGGTCTTTTCCAACCTCAACAATTCCATAATTCTATGATTCTACGCTTTTAACATATTAAAGTAAGCATGGCATTAAAAATAAATCATTAAAATGCCCTGAAGACTAATTTTATTCCCGCACAGACCATGGCAGAATTTGTGCTTCCCTTTGAAAGTTATAATAAAGATTTCATAGCTGAATGACTGGACCTCTGACCCCCAGCCTGAGCTGTGAAATCCTGATTGATCCCCCTTGTATTCCTGCTGGAATTCCAGCTCTGCAGGGAACATTTCCTCAAAAACTGTTCCTCAAAACAGTTCCTTGTACACTGCTGCTGACAAACCAGAGCTGCAAGGCCCTTTTTAATGGGAAGAGTTACAAAAGTTGTGCTAAATCCCAACAATGCTTTCCTGGAACACTCAATCCATGTTTGGATTGGGTGAGGTCCCCACAGTGGGGACAAGCACTGTGGTTTTGATGGCCATCCATTGCTTTAGGGACACTGTGAGGTGATATCTCCTATTTTTCCCTTTGCCAGACCCCAGTGATGCCATTCAGGACGGGATGGAGTCGCTGAGGTTGGTTATTTGCCCATTGTGCCCTGGATTTGAGGCAGCCATGGCTGTAAATATGAGGTTGCTGCTACTTTGAGGTCCAGCTCTGCAGCTGGTGGTGTCCTGAGCCACCCAGCCCTTCTAGGAAAAGCCAGAATCTCCCACCGACTTCCCAGAACTCCACAGGGCTGGAGGCAGATCCTTTGCTGGTGGAAGATAAATCCAGCAGCAACATGCACCAGCTGAGGATTCCCAGCATTTCTCCAAGCCCTCCAGAAAGAATCTACAGGAAGAAAACCCATAAAAAAAAATGAATCCTCCTCTCCAAAACATTCCTCCAACTGCCCCCATGACTTTATCTGTTTTCTTTCTGCACAGGCTGTTCTCCCCCCAGATTTTTTTTCTTTACAAGCTCTTGCTGCCACAGCAAAGGCTTTGTAAGATGAATCCGGGCTGAGACATGGAAATATTTCACATTTCCCAGCAGCTTCCTCAAAATCCTGGTGTTCTGCAAGCTGCTTTGCATTGCTGGAGAAGATGTAGAGCTGAGGAGAGCTTGGTGGCTTCCTGGAGAGGGGTGAGGACACTAAGCCAGACTTTTATTTCAGTCCCCTTTTCAAAGGAGTGGAACACTTGAGAGCACCCAGCTGATGGGCCAGCGTTTGTTTTCCCTCTTTCCCAAGGCAGCCTGGCACCCGTGGAAGGGAAGATGTCAACGCTGGGAGCAGGTTGGTGTGGAGGAACGGGAGGAAGCCCTGATTTATCCGCGCCTCCGGAGAGCCAAGGTTTGATCCCGCCCGCTTGGGAGAGCTTGGCAGTTCACAGGATCAGGCCTCCGAGTAAATGGGGAATTCATCCAGAGATATCTAGGAAATAACAGAGAATGAGCTGCCAACTCCACTCCGAAAGCCAACAGTTCACTAATTTTAATCAACAGCTGGATATTTTTATAGGGAGTGAAGGGATGGAGGGGTATTATGACAGAACAAGGGAGGTGGGATTAGACTAATCTAGCCCAGGCCAAGTGGGCTCTTCCTGCTCAGCCATGTGGAGTGTCATGACTGTGTGATTTAGACTACTGCACACTCACCCACGCTGATAAGGAGGACAATTATGGGGAATACACAACTCTTTGTGCAGCCCTCAGCCAGCACAGCCCTGCTCAGCCGCGGATGTCAGCTGGGGATCGTCTCCAGCTCCGAATTAGAGAGGTCCCCATCCCAGGGACGCAGCTGTGGCAGGGAGTTGCTGCAGGAAAGCTTGCATGGAGGTCACCTCTGCCCTGTCCCTTTCAAAACTTCAAAGGGACCTTTCTGGAGAGGGGTAAATCCCGGTGGGTGGCAGCGTCATTATTCACTCGTCTGGAGAAGGTTTCTCTCTGTCGTGGCTCCGGTGGGTCCCTCAAGGGCAGTTTTCCCCGGTGTTAATTGTCGTGTTTCCCCGTAACTTCTGGTCCTCTCCATGTCCTTCCTCACCTTCCGCTGACTCATTCCCAGCCCAGCCTCGTGCCACAGCGGCGCTGCTCAAGTGTGACCCAGGGAAAAAGGCGAAACCTGCAGGGCCACCTCCCCTAGCTCCCATCAATCCATTGCTCTTCCTAGTAGGAAGCATGGGAAGAACTATTCTGAGCCAGGTTTTTCCATTTTTTTTTACAATGATTTTTTTTTTTTTTAATTTTTTTCTTTTGGAACAAGCCCCTGATTGGCGCAGAGCAGCTTTTGTTGTTGTTTATTTGTGTAGCTTTTCATCTTAACGAGGATGTACGGAAACAATTTCCACATGCTTCATTCACAAGATCAACTCAAGCTTTTCCTGTCTGTGCCATGATTGGATGTGGACACTCAAAATTATTCAGCTTTGCACAAATTGTGCTTTTTACTCAGTTTTTAAAAAACGTTTGTTGTACAATAAGGATGATTTTTTTTTCCCCCCTGCTAAATAAAGTTTGGGCTTTGCACCAGGTGGCTGGAAATGTCGCACAGTTTTTCCATTTTGGCAGTGGAAAGTCCAAAGGCTTTAAGAAAATGCACATTTTTCAGGAGGGCAGAGAGAGGTCACGATGCACTGACTAATTCAAGATTTCCTCTGCTGGTTTCCATAACAAAGAATCTTTTTTTTTTCTTTATTTAGCTACACTCACTGGTAGGTTTTCATTTGCATCAAAGCTTTGTTCTGCTCTCATTTGGGCTGCCTCCAGAGACCAAACAACATCACAGGCTACTCCTGGCATGTCCTCCAAAGAAATGGGCCAAATCCTGAGCTCTGAGTTGGCTCCCACATGTAAACTCTTGCCATAAAGATCCTGCTCAGGGTGAGAGAGGTTTGTGGCAGTCAAGAGACATTTCCATGAAGTTTTAAAGCTAAACCCAGTTGGATTTGGTGCAATCCAGGTGGATGGGGCAGCCAAGCCATTTTGAAGATGACAACAACGCCTGCTCTAAGATCTTCCATCTTGTTATTCGGAAACCGGTGGAAATTTCACCTCCTTGGGTGACATCCTTCCAATACACACAATGTTTATGCCAGCCCGATTTCATATTCCCATTATTCTTTGTGGAATTTCAATCCTAATAACTCAGGAAATGGGTCTTCAAGCTCACGTCCGAAAACCGCGGCTGGCTTCTCTGCGTGAAATCCTGGCACGGCCGCGCTGTGGAAACCAGTGGGAATTTGGCAGGCGTTGGCTTTCCAGGGGCTGTTTGCCCTTTTCCTGTCCCTGCCGAGAGCTGCCCCGGCACAACGGGGTGATAAGGAGTTGAAAAATTGTGTTTGGCCTGGGAGATCTGCTAGGATTTGACAGCTGACTTCCCTGGAGATATTGGTTTGGGCTTGGTGTGCTCCAGCCGGGGTCACGGGAGTTTGGGTGGGATTTTCCAAGAGATCCAGGACTCAGGCATGAGACCCAAGAGTGAGGTGATGTTTCTTGGTACCTTTCAGTGGTAAATGAGGTGACCTGGCTGGGGTGTGAAGGGTGTAAGAAAAAGGAGTCGCATTAGAAGACGATAGCGGGGAAAGAAAATTGGTAGGCAAAAAGAAAGTGAAAAATGGGGGTTTAAATTTGACTGCAGAGGAGATGAGATATTGAGTGAGAGAAGCCAATATTAAAAATAAAAAACCAAACTGAAATGACAAATCTAGAACTGGAATGAAGTTTCTGCTCCAAGGACTCAACGTGTTTTGCTGGAGAACTTTCAGTGCAAAATTCATGAACGAATCCCACACTGGGGGCAGAGCCACGTCCTTTCCCGCTCCTGCACCGTGACCACCAGGTTATTCCCTGCTTGCTGTGCCTCCCGTGGAAACCCTTCCGAGCCTCTGCTGATCAATCTTGCCTTTTTGGGGGGGTCATTCCTCCCCAGCACCTGGAAGTCTCTTCCCAAACTGGTGCTCTCGGATGATTCCTGAATGTGCAACGGGAGGAGAGAAACCCCATTTCCAGCTTGGAGATCTCCATCCCATCTTCACCGTGGCTGAGGAACTGCTCTCTGCCCCAAACCATGTCCTTGATTAGTGATCCCTGGCTTCATTTGCATTTATCTGATGCATGGGGACATCTGTTTATCATACATTGCACGTCTGCTGAGCGACTTTTTCCCCATCCCAAGGCCCGATTAAAGATCCCGATTAATGGAACTTGCTGGAAGGTCCCGTAAGGCAGCTCTTAAATCAATGTCATGTAAACTTTGCTGGGTTAATCCTGCACATCTGAATTCAGCTAAAACCCAACACTGCAAGGTCAGCCTGTACAAATTGATGGATTTTTATTCCTTTAACCTCAGAAGTGTTGCTGAGAGGGGAAGAGCAGCAAGAGTTGCTTCTTTTTCCTGCAGAAGGAAAGGCAGATATTTTCCCTTTTCATATGTGCATATATATAAAATATATTCATATATAGCCATAAGACATGTATTTTTAAAAATGAGGGGTATTTAAATCAGCAAAACACTACTGCTCCTTTTCATGTTTATCTTGTTGTTCATTTTTCTTCTGCATTGATTCGATAAGGGAGTAAGGGATTCTGGCATTATAAATCAGGAAGTTAATGAGGAATATCCCTCCTGCCTTTTGAATTTATTTAGTTCTAAAACCAATTAAATCTCTAAAGGCATCCCAGAGCATTTTGCGGCTCATGAATGTTGCAAGAGCAAATTAGCATGAACTTGCAGAAAAAAAATGCTGTGCAATTTATGGACTTTTCTTGTCTTCCAGGGAAAGACTTTTGCAGTGTCTCTGTGAGTCAGGAGTAGCAATCTCCTATCAGAGCTCTTCAGTGCCTTTGCACTATCATCAATACGTATAAACAAAGGATAAGGGAGCTAATTCCTTGTGGATAACTTTCTGCAGGGAAATGCAGCCCGTGGCAGAGGAGCAGCTTTATCAGCTATAAACCAAGGAGTGCATTTTATTTATGGAATTCAGCACTGCAGGCATTCCTGGTTCTTTGTTGGAGTGTTTTGTGTTTCCCATATCCCATTAGCTGGTTTTGTTGGAGCAGAAACTTTGGATAATTGTAAAGACCTCCTGGAGGCACTTTGGTTCTTGGCTTGGTGTCCTGTGGTTTTATTTTCTCTCCTTGAACCTGAGAATTTCCCTGGAATAATAATAATAACAACATTAATTTATACTAACTAGATCATTTCCCCTGAGCTTTATCCTTTTTTCTTTTTTTTTTTTTTTTTAAATTTCTTCTCTTTTTAATCTTACTTCTGTTGTTTTATATCAAAATTTAAAGCCAGTAGAGATGTTTCAGGGAATTCCTCACCCCAAAAAAAGCAACGCTGCCTTTGTGCTACTTCGCCTCTCCAAAGGCAATGGAAAGCAGGAATTTGGGTCTTGTTCCTTGCCTGAGTGCCAATCCCTCCAGTCAGCTGCCAGCAGGATCCACCAGGAATGACAACATCCTGCTGAAATCCTACCAGCCTCTGCTTTGGAAAACGCAGAAGGTCATGGTTCCTGAGGAAAAGGATGTGTCAACACCCTCACCTGTGCCCACATCACTCTGTGGTCCTTTCTGTGGCTGGAGCTTCATCACTTCACTTTTCTCTCCTCCTGAATGTGGCTGTTCCACCTTTTCCCTTTGTTCTTTGCTGAGGTCCATAAACTTCATCAGGACCAAACGAGCAGAGCCAGGATTTCAGCTGGAGCTCCTTCTGCTGGTGGGATGATCCCCTTGCACAGAAAAATTCCTCTGCAAAGCCACACAATATCCCTCTCTCTTTTTTCCCCCCTTTCTCTTTACATGCCCTTCTTCCCAATAAAGATGTGACATTAATAAAAATAAACATTAAATATTAAGTACTAAACAAGGAATCAAGATTGCCGTGTGTCCATCACTTGTTATCCCAGCAAGAGGGATTTGAGCTCTGTGGCTCACTCTAAAGCAGCCAGATGAATCTTCCATGGATTTTTTACCAGCTTCAATGATTTTGGTATCAATCCAAACACTCCTCATGAAAACTTTGGAGTCCAGAACTGTGGAAATTCATATTCCAAGTTTCTTGCCCATTATTCCACAGCTTTCTCTGTGCTTGACTTTTGTTGGATGATCAATCCTTCACCTACCAGATACTTTTGTCAGCGGCTTCAGCTTGGGCAAGACTTGGAAAATACAAATTCCTGGCAGCCTATTTCCTCACTCTATCTGCCTAGTTATGCTTAAGGATATGGACATTCCTGGACATCTCAGGCACCAGAGGTGTCTGTGAGAAGACAAATCCACGTCAGACACCACCCAGCTGCCAGCAGAGCTATAAACTTGTGATTGGGTTGATAATTTTCTGCATTAAACAGCCAAACCCCAGTCCCCCCAGCTTGAGAATCCCAGCAGCAGCTCTTCCCTCCCAGTTACCTTTGGCTGTGGTTGTCCTGTGGAAATTTAATCTGTGAAGAGCCATTGTGGGATTCCACCGGGCTGCTGGATTCCCAAAACAGTGTTTAAGTCATAAGAGACTGAATTTGTCAAATGTCCCAATAACTCGAACAGTGAAATGAACTTTTCTAAAGCTAAGCTGGTAGGATCCTAACAGATTCATGGGAATAATGTTTATGCAAAAAAAGAGGGTTGTTCTTCAATCAAAGACGTTTCCTTTAAGATCTGGGAATATTCCCAAGCAAGAAATTTTTCCTTTTCCTTTTCCTTTTCCTTTCCCCTTTCATTTCCCTTCTGCACTACCTAAAATCCAAGATTGATCAGAATAACTATTTTGCAACTTAAAAGTCCAAACTCCTCCAAACCTTTGGTATTTTAGAGAGAAATTAAAGAATAACAGAAAAGCGAGGCTAAAAGACGGAGTAATCTCCCAACACACCAGGAACGTTTCCAGGAGGCTACAGTTCCAGTGAGGTTGGACATGAGTGTACAAAAGGGATTCCTTGTTTTCCAGGAATAAAAGGAGGTGCTGGTCCATGAGTCCACCTGGGGAAAATGGGAACATTGTCAGGAGTTAAACAGACATAAGAGGGGATTTTTGGGGGGGATCTGAGGCTGATGCTGGCAGGTGGACACACATCCTCCTTTCTGGGGATGCTTCCTGCTACCCACAGCAACACCTGCATCCTGTGGGGATCCCTGTTCTTGGCTTGGAGAGGTGATGCCTGCACAATGTCACCGAATCTGCGCCACCAAACCAATCCCCGCTGTACATCGCTCCCAAAGTTTCCCAAACATTTCTACAAATGCATCAGGAATAAAAAACACCATCCCTCTCCTCCATCTAGGGTGGAGCTGCTCCTCAGCAGCCACGTTTCTCATGGAACAGCCTCTTGCTGGAGATGGCTCCGTGCCATCCTTGACCAAGGCTGCGCTTGAACCGGGCGACCCAGAAGTGAAAGGCTCAGCGTCACGCTGCCAGCTCCCCCGACCATCTGTCCTCCTTCAGTGAGCTTCCTTCCAAATTCCCTGTGCACTTCATAAACATCCCAGCCCTCCTCACCCCTCCAGCTGCCCTCTGCCTCTAGAAGAAACAGCAGTTCCAAGGAAATACCACTCATTTCTTTTTAATATATATTTTTTTTTCCAGGCGTGTCGAAGCCGACATCTGGGATTTGGCAGAGCGAAAGCCCTTTTCATCCATCCTGCCTTTTAAACCTGGTGCTTTAAACCAACCATCCTGAGGATGGAGAAGCCAGGGATAAACTGGTGGAGATGATGTGGTGCACGGTAGCAAACCCATTCTTTGAAGACCAACAATAAAGCAAACTTCCATTTCCTTCCCATAACATGGTCATGTCACAACCCCGAGAGCTCCACCTTCCCTTTCAAGAGGCTCGAAAGTAGGACTTCAGACAAAGAAAAACAGTCTCAGGTGGGTTCACCATGGATCATTTTGACTATAATTTAAACATTTAAATGTCAATGCTTAGTCATAGACAAGACATGATTCTTATCTATCTCCGTGTGGCTTCCAGCAGAAAAAAAAAAAATTGAACCCGTGCCATTTCCTGTTGGAGAGAGCTTAAACACAGGGGTGACAAGGGCACATCTATTTTGGAGCCCTATTTTAAAAGCCTCGGAGATATCACAGAAATCAACTGGCACAAACAGAGGGCTCGGAGTTTCTTTCATGGTGGTGGCAAATTCCGTCTATCAATGAAACACATACTTAGCGAGGCGGAAGTGAGCACCAGCAATACTTCAATCAGCCCTGGCAGATGTGTACATTATTCCGTTTGATCTCCTCGGATGCTGGATTTAGATGATATAATACATTCTGGTTATCTCCCTCCAAGCTGGAGGGACGTAAGGAGATATCCACTTTCGCAAGATAAAATTAGCACCTCTTTATTTTCCATATAAACATTCCTCCCCTTTATTTTTCTTTTTTCTTTTTTTTTTTCCCTTTTCTTTTCGCAGGAAAACGCTGATTAGAGTTACAAAGCATACCAAGGGGTATGAGTTTATTCATATTCAACCCAAATCCTATTTATAATATCAAGGAAATAACATTGGTATTACACAGGGCAACTTGGACAGCCGAGATGGAGGAACAGCAAGCTCCGTTCAGGGCAGGTCCCTTCAAAAGCGCCGAAAGTCATGGTGGGAAAGCAAAGATTTGGCATAAAAATCAACAATTGCACAAGAAAAATGGTCAGCCCACACTGATTCTGTTATTTTAGTGTATTTTTCAACATCATCGTATTGAAGCCACGAGCTTCAGGTAAAAAATGTGGGCCTGAATTTCAGACGACGCATTTTTCTTCTGTACCCCGCGATCTCAACTCTCACCTACAGCGAATATCTACAAATGTCACCCAGATTTTCATATAAAGCTCTCGCTTATGGATAAATTTATTGTTTTTGAGCAGCCCAGTGAAAAGTTATTTTTGTTAAGTCAGAGCATGGACCTCTTGGGCACGGGAAACGCGGTCTTGGGTAGATCTGTGAGAATAACGGATTGTTTGGTTCTCTTGCCGCTCCGAACAATTGGGGGAGAAAAATGGTTTCCGTTGGATTGAGCCTTTTGTACGGCATGGAAGGCCTTAATGGACCTTTGAACTTTTTTAAAATAAAGGAATCCACGCCATTATCTGCAACGCTTCCACGAATGTCAAAAAAAAGAAGGTGGTGACCTTCAAAAGGCTTTTGATGGGGAGAACAATTCAGAGAAATCAACACAATTTTTTTCCAAATGTTTCGGTCAATTTGAGTCTCCACGTTGGAATTTGGGAGGAAAAGCACGGCTGAGGTAATTTTGCTGTTGTGTTTATGAAAAATCACATCAAGGGCTTGCTGGGGTGGACTTTGTGCTGATGATTGACTGATTGATGTCCAGATTTATGAAAACAGTCATGGAATTATGGAATAGTTATGGCTGGAAATGACCTCCCAAGGTCACTGAGTCCAACACTTGGATCTTGTTTGGGAACAGGACTCTAATATTGCTTTTAAATCCATGTTGTCTCAGAGCTGGTGGTTGAGGTGAGCTCTGAGGCCCCATCCCACTCTCTCCTTGAGAAGGGTCAACTCAGCAGCACTGTCTTGGAAACCTGACATCAATTATTGCCAGAAAACATAAATAAAACACACCAAAAAAAATTTCTTATGGCATCCACAACAACATTTCCCTCAGCAAATCCCCCTCACATTCCCGTGGCAGATAGGAACTGAACCCACAGGAGATAGGATCTGTTGAAATCTGATGTGAGGCCTTATCAGGATATGGGTTTGTGCTGCTCTCCAACGTGAAGCTTTCCAGTTTAATACACGATGACAGAGCGAGATCCTTTTACAGGGAGAAAGCCGAGGTCGTTTTCAGGCCCGGGTTTAGCAACTTCTCAAATGTCTGCTGTTGTCTGTGCCGTTAATTGGCCCCGTGGCTGCAGTTTGTGTGGGCTGCCCATTATAATGTCAATAAATCCAGGGACTGCGAGTGAAATTCGATGCAGAAATGGGCTGAGGGGCTTGTTCTGAGAGATTGGCCCTGTGTACTGGTCATGGGATTGGGGTGGACAACGTGGAATAACCTCACACAGGGTAAAAGGGAAGATTTCTGGAGAAGAATCAAAGCAGCAGCTTTTCTGAAGGTGATGTCACCGAAAAATGGCCATTTAATGGTATCAGCTTTTCCATGGAGAGAAGGCAGCTGGAGAAAGTGATTTTTCCTCACTCACCTCCATATTCCTGAGTCATTGAGGGCTCCAGAGTTTCCCTGTGTGGGACAGGAGCTGATTTTCCTTCTGGCATAAAATTTCAGTGGGAAGATCCCATTTTGTGGTGGCCTCAGCATGCAGGGATGATGGCATGGGGAGCAGAGAGGGAGAAGAGAAGGAATAAATCTGATGGGGAGAAAATGTTGTGTCAGTGAGGAGGGCGATGCCCTGCTGAGAGCAGAAGGGTTGGGCCTTATCTCACTCATCAATGACATTTCACTTCTGAATCCAACCAGCAAAAATACCCCAAACTCAGCAAAACCCAGCCCCAAATTTTGCATCACCCCTACTCATCCCTGAAAAAAAAAAATGGCATTAATTTCTCTGAAAACATCAATTAATAGCAGAGACTCCAAGCTCTGGGAGAAGCTGGGAGGTGGCAGAGGGTGATGTCAAACATAGGGACACCTCTTCATGCCACCACTGGATATTTATCAGGGAGAGCCCACCACGGGTTTCTCTTTCCACTCACACCCACAGCAAGGGTTTGCCTTCAGTTTCCCAAATTTTTGCATTTGCCTCTAAAAATTGCATTTACTGAAGGAGTGTGCTGGGGAGGAGAAAATAATTATGAAATGTCTGAAAGAAGAAGAAATCAAAACTGCTCTTCAGGTCAAGATCTTGTAAAATCTGCAGATTTATCCCCCCACAATTCAGCGCAATAATAAGAGAAATTTGGTGTCTGTATGTGAGTGGTTTTTTTAAAGTTTTCAGCTTTTGCCTTCCCCCCAGAGAGCTCAGATTTCCTGGGGCTCACGGAGCCCTCCCAGCCCAGAGCCACAATTAGCTGCAGAAGCCCAATTTTGGGGGGTTTCCTCATTAACCTGTCATGTCAAACGCTGGACGATAAGATGGTGAAAATCGCGGAGGGAGGAGCGGCGGTGGAGGGGTAAAAGTTCATTTTGCCGGGCAAACAAACAGCGAGTCACTTGATTTTACTAATTATCCTCCCCTGTGCCTCTCCCAGCCATTATTTTTCTCCCCCTCCCCATCCCATCAGCGTAAGAAGTGACAAGATAAGATAGGAGCTGGTATTTTCTAAACTATCCCCGGCTCAGGGCACAGCCAGATAATATGAGGGTTCATTTGAAAGAGCCCGCGGAAGATTAATTGATTTTCTTCGTGTCGGAGCCGTCCCTCATTAGAAAAAATAACTGCTGGGATTGTTGGGAATGGGTGTCAGGACACTCTGGAATGCCCCTTCTCCAGGCAGTGTCCTAGGAACAGCTCTTGGGGTGAGGAAGGGTGATTTATTTGCAATAAAGGGTGGATTATTTATAATAATGGGGAATTATAAATGCGTTGCTATAAATTTTGTGTCTGATTCCCGGCTCGAGGACATCAGTGGGTGGGCAAGGGTTGGCTCACATGGTTTATAGATTTCAGTGATATATTAAATTGTGAACTAACACCTGTGCACCTCTCAGCCCTGTGATTTCCCCAAATTGATGGTTGGACACAGGATTGACTGGCCAAAAAATCCGTGAATTTTTTTCCATGCTGACTATCTCAATCATATTCACGTCCTCCCTCTTTTTGAGGTCAAAGAGAATTTTCTTCCGTGCAAAACCCTCAAACCCTGTGACAGATGCCCAGTAAGAAATCAGTGTCCCAAAGACAGGGGGTGGAAAAAAAGGCAAATTTAATGATGCTGTGGTTTGCCAAAGACCTTACATTAAATCAGCAAATAAACATGAAATATGCGCTGCTTCAAAAAGATAACTGCTTCTTTTTATTCACGATTTAATAACTTAATGGATCTTTGAGCATGTGTTACCTTTTTTTACGAGCTTTTAGAGCTTCCAACCTCACCAGGGCACAGCGAGCAGCAGCTCAAAGCCAGCGGGACCATTAAAGACGCAAAAAAATCAGAACTCCCAATATCAAATTTGAACCCACATTTAAAAAAAAAAAAAAAAAAAAGCAAAAAAAAAAAA
>VWYP01024457.1:16919-29653 GCA_013400435.1 Pycnonotus jocosus
AGCAAAAAAAAAGCACTGTGCTAGAACAGATCTATAAAGCACATTTCAGCAACAAGTTACGGCTGCTGCTGGGTATTTATAGCTTTGGGACCCAAAAAAAAAAAAAAAATAGAAACCAAAACACAAGAGACTGGAAAGAGTAGAAAGGATTGGAAACAGCAAATTTGTCAATGTTTTTCCTCGCTGCCGAGTCGCTGCTGCTTTAGATTAGCCCTGTCCCCTGCAATTTGACAGTAGCGCCGTGAACCTGCAGCGCGGGGATGCCGGGGAAGGAAGAAGGGAGAAAGGAGGAGGAATTCAGGGAATGTTTTCCCTGGGAGCGAGCGGGGAAGCGCAGCCGCTGGGACCGGGGCTGCGGTGACAGCGTTTAACACTTCCCAGAGCCGGGGACCCCGCCGCTGGAATGGCATTGCCCACCCTGAAAGTGAGAAGGTAAAGTTTATTTTTTCTGCTTTTTTCCTCCCCTTTCTCTCATATACAGAAGGGATCAAGACCACCAAGAGCGGCCCTCTTTTTTTTTTTTTCCCTTTTTTTTCTCTTTTTCTCTCTTTTTTTTTTTTCCTACGATGATGTACAATTTACGTTTGTTAATTAAAAAAAAAAAAAATCCTGCCTGAGGTCATCCACCTAGATTTGATTTTTTTCCCCTTTTCTTTTTTTCTTTTTTTAAACAGGAAACGGGTTTCAGATGTTTGGAGGTTCAAAAGTAAGGCTGCTAATCTCTCTCCCAATTTACCCTGCATTGACAACCCTCAAATCTTTTCTGGCTTGAGAGCTGAGGCATTGCTTAATATTCTTATTTTTACATTGTGCAAACCCCTCGCTCCTGGGATTTGCTCCATAATTCCAAGGAAAACTTCCTTGGGAAGAGCAACCCCACGGCGGCTCAGGAGCTGGTTGGGATGAGCTCTCCAAGGAGGGCGTTGAAGGAAGGGTTGGCGGGGTTTGCACCAGGAATTTGGGGTTGGATGAGCAGGGAAAATGAAGCTTTTCACTTCCCAGCGCCTCAGGATAAATCTGTGCTTCCAGGTTTCCTTAGATAAAATAAAATAAAATAAAATAAAATAAAATGAAATAAAATAATCAGCGTTTCCAGGTTCCCTCTCTGCTGTCAGCACCACGCGCTTGGAATTCCAATAATCGCCGGTTCTCTTTCCTTCGTTTAACCTCCATAACAAAGCCTGATAATATTCCACTGATATTCCCCAGGAATTCCTCTCTGGGCACTGCAGGTGATGCCTGAGACTCTGGGAAAGGAAGATTCTGCCTTGCCCAGGATTTCTGTGTGGGTTTGGCACCGGGGCAGCCACGATGTGGGATTTTCCCAACAGTTATTCCCATTTCTCACCTGGATGTTGTCCCAATTTCTGCTGTGCTCCTTATTCCCATTTCTTACCTCAATTATGCACCAGATTTTTGTGTCAAATTAGTGAAGTGAACCCAGTTCATGATGTTCAACGAGCACGAGGATAAAATTAAATTAGTGAAGTGCTTCATTAAAAAAGTAATAAAATTGACAGCTAAATTCTTTCAGTTAATTTTCTTCTCTTGCAGATAAATCCTGTGGACTCCAGTGCAGATTTATCAGGAAAAAAATGCTGAAAGATCATTCTAATATTTTATTAAAATCTATTATTTTGAGAATTTTGCTGGACTATGTGTTTATAATTTTAATAACATTTTACTGGGATGTGGAAAACCTGTGTAGATCCGAGTGCTAAAGGAGAAGGTTTTGCTATTCCTGCAGAGGCAAACTGAGCCCCAGAAAATATTTTTCCTTCTGAATTAAAACAACAATTTTCTGACTTACTTTGTACCCTCTAATAAATGACAGCTTTTCTTTCTTAAGCCTTCCAGAAGCAAAATTTGGCTTCTGACCTGGAATGCAAGGGCAGCGCTAATCCAGCGTTAAAAATCGATGTTAAACTTACACAGAATTAAAAATAAATTGAAAGAAATTTGTTTTATTTTTAGCATTTTAGCAGCCTCAGGGAATGCCCTGCCTCGGTCCTATGAAAAACTTTGCACTGAAAATACAGTTGGATGTTATAAAGATAAAACTAAAAAATATAAAATACTTTCTGATGGCATAAACGGCGTTCATTTTTTGTGTGACAATAATTTGGGTTCTTCAAAAAAAAAGGTGAAAAGCAAAACTATAAAAGATGTTTAACCCCCATTTCAGGTTAAATATTGGCTGCTTTGCATCGAGAAAAGTGCACCACAAACACGAGACTGACACCCAGCCTATGAGCAAAAATATCCTCATTTAATCTGAAATATGGATTTAGGGAATTTCGTTAATTCTGTCAATAAATCACCTGGTTCATTTTAAAATCAAAAAAACCCCGAAATTTTGCCAGCGAGTTCCAGATAAAAAAGACACCCCCTTGTCCCGGGCTCATCCCCTGTGACAAACGGGGGAGTTTGCTGATGACCACAAATATATTGGAAAAAAAAAACCGTGTAAACCAAAGGCAGGGATATTTTCCAAGAGAAACACCTGGAAGGTGTAAATCAAAACTCCTGTAAACACGTCAGGGGGAACATACGACAGGCACAGCGCTGGCCGCGCATCCAGCCCGCGGAGCTTTGGAAATCCGCACGGATAAATCAGGGATCGACCTCGGGCTAATAAACAGCTCTTGTACGAAAAGGGGAGATCCTCTGCCCCTGCAGAGACAGCAAAAAGATGGATTTGGTACCTTTGGAGGAATCCAGGAGGTCATTCGCAATAATGGGATTTTTTAAAAAAAATTGCCGCTCGAAGAAAGTTTGGAAGTCAAGCTCGTGTGGCTTTGTGATTTGTTCAAATCGGCAGTGAAATTAATAACTTTGATAGTTTATTTATTTTCTTAGAAATGCTTTCCAAGTATTTATTTCCCCAGTTTAAGCTTCCTAATTGTTGATGAAATGTAAAGATCTTTTACACCTACATGGTATTTAACATCTACGCTGTATTTTACCTCTGCATGATATTTTTACATCTACATTATTTTTACATCTAAATTTTATTTTGCATCCACATTATATTTTTTATCTGCATTACATTTGACATCTACATTATATTTTCTACCTAGGTTTGATTTTCTATTTACATAACATTTCGCATCTACATCTAAATTATATTTTCTATCTACATTGCCGTTTATATCTACACCATATCTCACATCTATGTAATATTTTACATCTACATTATATTTTACATCCTATTTCACATCTCTCTTGTATTTTACACCTCCACGTTATTTCTCATCTATGTTATATTTTAAATTTCCATGACCAAAACCTCACAGTGAACCCAAAGGGAGAGAGGAAGAATTTTAGGGGGAGCAGATTACTGAAAAACCACTGTGCTGAAAAAAAAACCCTAAAATTGGGATTTTTCTCTTCTGGACTGAAAGAAGCCCTATTAAAACCCTATCTTCTGGAAAGCGTCAGAGAGGCAGGAGGTTGGTAAACATTNAAAAAACCCCTAAAATTGGGATTTTTCTCTTCTGGACTGAAAGAAGCCCTATTAAAACCCTATCTTCTGGAAAGCGTCAGAGAGGCAGGAGGTTGGTAAACATTATAAAAACAACCCCTCATAAAATTTTTATTGCTTTACATTTCTGTATATTTTACGGCCGGCGCGGGGGGAAAGAAGCGACGGCGATTTCTCCGCCTCGAGAGCAGGCAGGAACATTTTTTTTTCCCCCTCACTTTGTGCTCATCCAAATAAATAAAAAATGTTGAAGCCTGTTCATTGCTCAGGCATTCGGGGGAATGGTTCCACGCTCAGGAGGAGCCAAGGAAAAGCCGAAGGCTAAATGAACCTCACGACGTTAATCTGGGTGTTATAAACAACCATTGTCCTTTTTGGACTCTGCAACGTTTTTGCAACATGTTTTGTTTCATATCCACGTGTTTTCTGATTTCCAAAAACACTGTTAGGATTATTAACCCTTGGAATAATTAACCCTTGGTAAAATTATTAAGCCAGGGGTTTAAAATTTCTCCCCAAAATCCAGCGTAGACGTTTGCTTCCTGAGGAAGTATTTTTAGCTTCTGAATGAAACAAGTCACGGATTAAAAAAAAAAAAGGTAATTGTGCTTGCAAGTAAGTATTTAAATATTTACATTTGAAATATATTTGCTGCCAGCTTCTGTTAGCGAGAAGAAAAGTAATTTGGGAAATTACAACCCTTCCTATTTCCCACATTTTTTAGGATAATAAATGCGGGGCTGAATTTAGCATGCCCTGGAGCTTGGCTGGCCGAAGTCAAAGGCAAAGAAAGGAACCCAGGATAATTCATGGAACAAAGATGCTGCTGAGAAGGGAGGTCTGCAGAGCTTGGGAGGTGCTGGGGATGGAGATGAGTTTCCTTTGGGCTTTGGGAAGTGCCTGGATCACTCAGCTGTTCCCGGCATGTGGAACCAGGCTGTGGCCACCGGCCGAGCTCATTTCTCGTGTGCTGACCTCCAGATATGGTGGATCTGCTCATCCTCACCAGCTGGCAGCCTCAGGGCCTGAGTCATGTTCCCCAAACCCTCCAGCAGGGCAGCACGTGGGGATGATGTTTGGGGTCATGGATGGGGCCTTTCCCCACGTCCCAGCCCACGCTCCGTGTGAAGCCAGGCTGGAAAATCCAGGATGCGCCGAGGCGTCAGAGGGATGAGTAAGAAGGGGGAGTCATGGGGCCAAGGGGAGATGATTCCTGTAGATCCCAGCCCTGGGTCAGGACATCACCCCCAGCACCTTCTGCAGGTGTCACAGGTGGCCACCCCTCTGCACATTTGCATAATTGCTGATTTATTTTTATAATTGCTGTTACTGTTGTTTTGGCTTCCTTGGCATTTTTATAGACAGGGTCCCCAAGGAAAATTTCCACCTCCTGAGCAGGATGAGGAAGATTTGAAACCAAAGGGGTGCTTTGGGTCCTTCCTAGTGAGGATCTTCACATTTCTCAGATGTCAAGAAGCCACCAAGGTGTCTTCAAATCAATGTATCAGGTGTCCAGGTTGTCCAGGTCACACCCCACCACATGCTCAGCACAGGGACTCTCTGTGACCTGAGTTGCCACCACTTTCACATCAGCTGAAGTGATTTTGGTAATTCCTGGTGCTTCCTTGGAATTAAGTGCAGTTCTGAGGGAACCCAGTCTTGCTTAGACCATTGCCCAGAGCCTTGAGCAGCTTGCAGCAGCTTCTCCTTCTCTAAGATGTGGGATAGATGCGGGATGGGACCCTCCTGTGAGATAAATGTTTGGGAAACTTGGTGAGAGCCTTTCATAGGAGCTTCAAGAGCTTCATGTGTTTATCCACATTATTATCAAAACCTGGGAATAGCAGATTCTATTTTATCCAAGGAAAATGGTTTTTTTTATTATCCCTGTCCCAATCAGCCTGCTGGGTTCCTGCTGATGGCCAGAGAGGACATTCCCATAGGCCAACAAGCCAGTTTCTCTGTTTTGCCCTCAGTTCTTAGAATCCCAGGATCATTGAGATTGGAAAAGCCCTCCAAGACCATCAGGGCCAACCTGTGCCTGATCCCTACCTCCTCACCAGCCAGTGCCACCTCCAGGAATCCCTGGGACACCTCCAGGGATGGGCACTCCAAACCTCCCTGGGCAGTTCCCATTCCTGAGCCCCCTTTCCATGGGGAAATTCCTGCTGCTGTCCAAGCTGAGCCTCCCCTGGGCCAGCCTGAGGCCGTTCCCTCTCCTCCTGTCCCTGTTCCTCGTGAGCAGATTCTGACTCCCCTGACTGTCCCCTCCTGTCAGGGAGTTGTGGACACCAAGAAGGTCCCCCCAATCCTCCTTTGTCCCTCAGCTGCTCCTCCCAGGACGGACTCCTGGTTCTTCTCCTCCCCAGCGAGCCGATCCCACGGTCTGGCCCCTCATTCCCTGGGATGCCTCACTGGGTTCCTGCAGCCCAAATCCACCCTGCCCAAACAATCCTGATGACACACTTTGTGGTCACAGCTGCTCTCTCACCTTCCTCGTGTGACGGAAGGGAAAAACCCAAGAGCGCTCTGTGATGACGCTCGGCCGCTCTGGGTTTAATTGGCTTCGGGTAAATCCGTTCTTCTGCAAGTGCTCACCGGGGCAAGCTGTCCCTTCCTGAGCTTGTGCAAATAAAATAAGGGTGCAAACATGACTGCAAACGCTCTAAGTGTCTGGCTCATCCTGATATCAGGTTTCCTTCTATAACTCAGTTTCAATTTTTGCAGCGTTTAATAGATGCTGTTGTGGTTTGGGTGTTTTTTTTTTAATCCCCAGGCTTTTTATTGCCACCAGCCTTGCTCCCTTTTTATAACTCCCTAATTTATGTTATTATTATTATTTCCCAATTTATAGAGTTTTTTATAGAGGTTTTTGGGCAAAACTTGGTGCTGTTAAAATCAGTGACCCCTTTCCCAGTGCTTTCAGTCAGGCTGGAATTTCACTCTCCCTGCTTTACCTTTCCCTGGTTGCTCCCAGTGTGAAAAGCTTTGGTTGGGAATTTAACAAAGCCAGAAAATCAGCCTGGCTCTGGAAATTGTATTGTTTACTTTAAAGCATGTTTTGTTTCCATTTTTCTATAAATATGGACAAAGTGAAAATCTGCTGTTGTGGAGGGCCTGTCACTGCAGCAGCAGTTCCAGCAGGATTTCTCACATGGTCTCTCCAATCCATGGAAAACCATGCTGGAGATGGTGGACACAGCCCTGGAAGGCATCAACACATCCTTTGAGTTCCTCTGCAAATCAGTGGCAGCTTAAACTCACTCTGACAGAAAAAAATGGAATAAAATCTCACTTCTTCTTGAGAGCAAGCGGAGCTTGTGTCCCACAGAGAGGAAAACCAGCAGCAAAAATTCAGACTGATGATTGAAATTTGTGTTTTCAGCAAATCTCTTTAATTGCAGTGCAGGCTCACATGAGATGTGTTTAAATACTGGGTCTGGAGTCAAAGCTTGGAGTGGAACAATTTTATTTTAATTCATTTTTAAATGAGACAACATAGAAGATGAGGAAAGAAATCAGGTTGGTAGGGAAGAAAAACAGAAATTAAGTGTAAGCTGTTTGCACTCAGCTTCCTGGAAGGGTTTTGCAATACCTTAAGCTCTTGTTTGTTCAAATTAAAATGCACCTGATCCTTGGGGAAGCAGAACAAGCCAAGTCCTGCCCTCCCCAGCAGAGCTGGCACGTGCAGGGCAGGGCTCTGCCTTGGGTCTGTATCCATGGAGGGTTGGAAAAGCCCTTGGAGAATCCTGGGAGAGGACTTTAATTCACTTTCACACCTCCCCAGCCCCTCACTGCACCCTCTACCCCTGAGAACGCTGAGGAAAGAGGAGACCTTCCAATCCTCACCTCCTGGATGCTCCCTGATAACTCCCAGTGCATTCTTTTGGAAGTGGGGATCACCTTTCCCGGCCAAATCCCACCCTGCTGCCCAAGAGCTGGGATTGAGGAGCACTCAGTGTGCAACCTGCCCTAGCCTGGAGTATTTCATTCTGATTTTAAAAGAAAACCTCAGTTTTATGATGTAAATTCCAAACATGTAAAGAACAGTGAGGAGATTTGATCCTTTTCCCTGCTTTTTCTCCCCCTGCAGATGCAGGAACACTGTGCTGAAAGGCACAAGCTCGGGGCTCTGCCGGCATCTCCGTGAAAAGTTGCTGTTTACAGATCTGTCAGAGATTCAGCTTTGAGGATGTAACGTTGGCAAATGTCACATGGACCTTCCCTGACACTGCTTTTCTAAAAAAATGGCTCTCTTTCTCTGCCGTGACTTGGAAATAAAAAAAAAAAAAGGAGTTTGAAAGGATTCTGAACCTTAAAAAACCACTTGAGTTTTGTGCAATGTCTACCAGGTTCAGTTTGATAAAATATCTGACCTCCCACTCCAAAGTTATCTCCTGGATTCGCAGTCCCAGTGCTCTCACTTACAGGAAAAAATTCTCTTCTATTAAATATTGTGAAACCCTGGTTTAAAATAGAGTTAGACAGGGACTCTCTGCTGTGTTTATGGGATGGCTGAGGGTCTTGGGATGAGCAGGGATTTTTAGGAAATCACAAATTGTGGTTCAGCAGGGAGAAAACTATCCTAAAGAAAGGAAAGACACCTCCAGGGGAGATGTCCAAGGGAGGACCTTTGTACCTCCAAAGGAGGAATTCAGCTCTGGAGCTGGAAAAAAATCAGGTGAATTTAAGAAAAAGGAGCACAGAAGAAGCCAGGAGAGCAGGAAGGGGAAAAAACCCTAAAACTGTGAGCAGGAGGATTTCTCTTAGGGTTTAACATCTCTTTTTTTTAGAGGAGGAGTCAGGGAAACGGGGAAGACACTCTGGATTTCCAGGAAGCGTCTCCAGCCCTCCCACGGTTGCCCATCTGGTATCAATATTCCCTTCGTGTTTTAGGAGCTGCCTTGGGAGATGCCACAACCCAGCTGCTCCCAGCCCTGCTTGGGGAAGGCAGAGGGGTGGGACAGGGAAATTTTCACTCCTGCTTTGCCACCTCTTTGCTGATGTCACCTCTACCACCTCACCCTGCCCTGGGTCATGGCTGGAAAATCATCCAAGGAGGGAGGAAGAGGAGAATCTGGGAATGGTAGGAGTGCCTAATTAATTAAAGATGTGTGTCATTAATGAAGGGCACATGGGATGAGTGTCCTGCAGAGTTTTATGAGGTTGCCTGACTGAGCTCAGCCAAGGGGGACCAGGTTTGTGGTGAGGGAAACTCTCCCCCACAGCAACAATTTCGTGGATTGCCCACAAAATGTAACCCAAGGCCAAGAGAAATTCTTTGGGTTTGACCATCTGAGGCTGTAAACGAGCTGTCAACTTCCAAAAATGCATTAATTTAGCCCACAAAAATGTGCACTGAGCAATCGAGGAAGAGGAGGAAAACACCTCAGAGGTTGGTTTGGAGCACATGGAACCAGCTGGGTCTGGAGAAGTGGGGTGACACTGCTCCAGCAGCACCCAGAGTTCCTCCTTTGGGGAAGAAAGTTTAAATTTGGGAGGGGCAGGTGGAGATGTTGGGGTCTCCAATTCTCATCTGAGTTGTCAGAGAGGCTCTGGCTTGGTTCATGAAGAACAGGGCTCAGGTTTCTCTGTAGAGATCAATGCAAGAGCTTGTTCATCCTCTTTTCCCTTGGTTGTGGGGGAAAAAAACCAAAATCCTCCCCAAAATTTCTAGAGGTTTTACTGGATCTGTCCACCAGGATATTTGGCCTGAAGCAGGAGGTGCTCCCTGCATCCAACCTCTCCCTCTTTACCTGTGTGAGGGAAAATCTCATCTAACCCTCCCTGTCATTCTTCTCCAAGCAGGAAAGGTTCCCTGGACATTGTCCAGAGCTGAACTCACTTGGCTCTGACATAAAAAACAACCAGTCTGGGCTCCAATTTTATTTACCACTCAAGCTCACTCTCCTTAAAAAGCACATTGCACTGGATTTCTGGCCAGTTATCAATTTTTTTCTTTTTTTAATTGTCATTATTTTCTCCAGCTCATCGGTCCTGGCAAACAGGAAATCCATTATTCAAAGCAACAGTGGGATGCAAACACGTCCCTGTCGCTGCTCCAGCTGCGTGTGGGGTGGAAAAGGATTCACTGAGACTTGTTCATAATTAGTGTTTTGCCCTGTAATGATCTTGATGACAAAAAATTGCCTTGAAAGAGTTCTTGTTGATGTGGATCTTGGTGATTTAAGTGGGATGGCGTAAATGGAGATGGAAAATTGTAGGGTCGGGTTTATGAGTGATCTCTGAAAATACAAAGTGTCATAATTTCACCACTTAAGAATCGTAAAAATCCACTTTTTCCAGGCTTGAAGTGTCCAAGACCCAGGAGAGGAAAAGCATTTGCTGCTGGGAAGTGATGCACACACATCTTTCCTCCCCTGTGTTGCAATAAGCTCATTCCTTTGGCATGGCCATGGCTGCTCCAGGGGCATCACACCTTCAAATATCTGAAAGTTGAGTATTTTCCTTCATTTCCCTGCTGGCCCCTAAGCTAAGAGAAGAAAAAACAAAACAAAACAAAATCCTGGATAAATCCATTTGTGACAAATGCAGGTTGGCTCCATTGGAGGAGTCCAGCAGAGGGTGGATGGGGAGCTGAGGAAGGAAGAGAACCCACAGGAACGGGGAATGTTCAAACCCAGCCTGTGACCCATCCCAAACCATCCCAGAGCACTGAGTGCCACATCCAGGTGTTCCCTGAACACCTCCAGGGATGGGAACTCCACCATCTCCCTGGGGAACCCATTCCAATGCTTAACAGTCCTTTCCAAAAATAAATTCTTCCTAAATCCATCAGAGAATTTACCTCAGGTGTTGCTGCCCGTCCCAAATTGGTGCTGGTGGGGAAAGGGAAATGGGGACAGTAAGGGACAACTGTTCATGAAAATCTCCCACAAAATTCCACCCCTGTGCTGGCAGCCTACTGGGCAGGATTTTCCTTCAGCTTTCCACGTTTCCAAAGGAGAGTTTCTCCGTGTCTCCACGTTTTCCTGGTGCTCTAGGGAAGACGCTGGCATTAAAAGGAGGAGAACAATTCCCTTCCCTCTGCAAGTGGCCTTTCCACGGTAAGCTCATGCTCTTCCCAAAAGTGCGTGCTCACTGCTGCTGGGCCGTGGCCAAAGGCAGCCTCCCCTCTCCTTCTGGAGGTGGCAACAATGCACATGTGTGTCATTTCCTGACCCCAGTGGAAATCACAGGATTTGATATTCACGGCCGAAAAAAAACCCCCCAAAAAACAACAAAAACCCATTTGGAAAATCAACGCCCACTCCCCTCCAAAAATTCCACCTTCCAGATTGCTTCACTTCTGGGTCCAGTGCCTCAGCACATCTTGCTCTGCAGTGCCAAGGCCCTGTGCTCCTCTCTGGTGACTCAGCCCCGCGTTGTCCCGCTGGTCCCCGTGGGAGGGGACGGAGCCGGCGCGGCGGCGGCGGCGATGGTGGCGGTTCAGGGACGCCTCGTGTCCCCCACCTCCCACCCTCAGCACTTCATGGGGGTCTCCAGGGAATTGTTCTGAGCGTGACAATGAAGCTGGAACCCAAAATAATCTCCAAGTTATCAAAATACATCGGGACAGGGCCGTAAATCGCTGGTGCAGTGCGCAAAGAGGCACATCTGCAAGAGCTGTCCTGCATCCAAGTTTCCCTGAGGATCTTTCCTCTTCAAATGAGCGCTAAACCAAGAGCAAATCTGCCCCAGTGAGGCACAGAATTTGGGATATTGAAAAGCAGGGAAATCTCCATCTGATTGTCCATTTCCCTGCTGGAGTTTCTTAGGGAAAGGAGTTTTGTGTGTGGTTATTTTGGGGCACTGCGCTCTCCTGGAAACGCTCCACGCAGTAGGAGCCTGGAGAAGGAGCGCTTGAATCCCTTCCAGTCACTCTATCTCGTGTTGCTGCATTTTGGCAAACCCCTGAGCAGATGAGTGGCAGAGGCAGATAAACAAGCTTAAGGTAAACATTATCTGCATCTCTCCCTTGATTTATAACCTACGTGCGTCGCTGAAAAAAAATAAAAAAAATTGACTCGGGTTTACCGCAGCGCTTGGAGTAACGTTATTAAGAATGTAACTTCTTAGGAAAACTCAGCCTGTTTTTAGCCCAGACATGCAATTAGGGGAATTAGTAACACGATACGTCATCCCCAGGAACACACGGATGCAGTGGGCAGGAACCTCATGCAACCCTCTGGAAGGCAGGGCTGCTCCCAGCATCTGTGAGTGCTCTCTTAAAATCCCTCATTCCCACTGAGGGATTGTGCTCTGAGCCAGCACACGGCCTGTTCTCAGCACTCTGAGGATGAGAGCGGCCTCCTTTTTCCATGAGGAGAAGGAGGATAAAAGGGGCTTCAAAGTGTCCATGCAAAGGGAGGCATGAGGAATCTGTAGAGGAAAGAAGGAGACCTCATAATTCTCATAATTCTCATAATTCTCATAATTCTTATAATTCTCAGTTCATGTAGGTGAGATCAGGATTTGGGTCATGCTCCTTGCACGGATTTTTGGGGTGTTTAGGTGTGAGGACTGACAGGAAAGCCCAGTGTGAGTTTTGGGTGGGGCGTGGAGGCGTGTGGCAGTGCTGGGTTTGGAGAGCAGCACGATGACTCTGGAATATTTCTGAAACATCATAAATCAAATCACACCGGAGCCCCCAAACTGCAGCAAACCTTGGCACATCCTCCTCCTTTTTTGACCAAAATGAAGGGATAAAAGCTTGAGAAGACAGGGAAAAGAGAGCATTGACTCTCCTGCAGCTCCTGCCACCACCGTGCAGGGCCTTGAATCATCTCCCAGATCTGCTGCTCTGCAGCTCCTCCACGCATCCCCACTGCCATCAGTCTGGGACCATGGAAAATTACAGAAAAAAGAGACCAAATCTCTCCATGCTTTCTTCCCTCCAAGAGTTCCAGAAACTCCAGCTGAATGTCACAAATTCGGGAGGCTTTTGGCCGGTTTGCGTCAGCCGGAATCCAAATTTTTGGTGGCTGAACCAACCCTTGAGAGGAGACTTTTGAGGTTTTGGATCACTGGCAATGATCTTTGCTTTTGGTTTTATTTCGTTTCAGGCCTGTGGTGCTACTGGATGAGGAGCTGATCCTACATGGACCTATGTGAGGACAGCTAAGAGGATTAGGGTCTTCCCAGGAATCGCCGCAAATAATAAAAAAATCCCACAAAAATGCTGGAAAACATGAAAAGGTCAATGAAGCAGGGGAAAAGAGCGATCCAATGCTTTTGGTTTTTTTTTTTT
>VWYP01024458.1:0-24219 GCA_013400435.1 Pycnonotus jocosus
GCCCGGGCAGTGCCAGGGGGCACAAGTAAGTGGTGGCTGCACGAGTAAGTGACGGCGCTCGCCAGGGCACGGCGGCCCCGGCCCCTCAGCGCGGCCGCCATGGCCAGGGGAGCGCGCGCTGCCTCAGCTCCCGCCCCCGTCCTTGTCCCTGTCCCTGTCCCTGTCCCTGCCCCTTCTCCGCCGTGACGCCCGGAGGGTTCCGTCCTCCTCCGTTAGGGCTCGGATCCTGTTGCTCTAAAAGGAGGTCTCGCGTTCGTGTTGTTGTTTAATCATCAGCGCCGCCTCCTTCCCCTGGGAGCCCCTCGCCGCAGCCGCGGGCCCCGGCCGTGCGTGGGCTGAGCGGTCACATCGCTCCAAATCAGCTCAGAGCCTGCGTTTCGTGCGCCCGATGGGATTTAGGTCCATCTGGCTGTCCCACGTTATCTCCTGCTGACGTTTCTCTACAGCACGGCCATGTGTAACTCCCACTGTAACTCAGTGGGAGCGGGGCTGCCCTGCACAGCGCCCAGGCAGCCCGGGGTGCCCAGGGCCAGGGGAGGCATTTGAGGCTGTGCAGGGCTGGGGTGGGCGCACGGATCCTCCCAGTGCCTCCCGTGCTGTTGGATCACCTTCATCCCAGCCGCCTTCCCGTGTGCTTCAAATGCAGCTTCCTGGTGAGGGAAAAAGGAGAGGCACACACTGAGTTCTTCGTGGTGCCGAGTGACAGGACGTGGGGGAATGGACTGAACTTGTGTGCCAGGGGAGGTTGGTGTTGGATAGCAGGAAAAGGTTTTTCCCCTGGAGGTTGGTTGGGTGCTGGAACAGGCTCCCCCTGGAAAGGTCACAGAACCAAACCTGCCAGAGCTCAAGCGAGCATTTGGACAATGCTCTGGGGCACGTGGTGTGACTCCTGGGGTTCTGTGCAGGTCCAGGGGTTGGACTCGATGATCCTTGACTATCCTTTCCTAGCTCAGCTTATTCTGTGATTCTGTGAAAGGGCAGCGCTCAGGTGACCTGACCTGGCCAGGTGGGACATGCACATCACTCACACATTTGCCTAATCCTCCATACCCCTGGGAAATTTCCATAAATGTAGTCTCCAGTCTCATATCTCTGGCACAGGGCTGCTTGGCACTGGTGTCCTGCTGCCACCGCTGCCTCCCTCATCCAGCTCCCCTTTCTGTCACCTTTGCAGCCCTGTCTCCTTGTCATGCCCCTGTGATCCCAAACAGCTCCTGAGCTGGCACAGAGCACACTCCAGGAACCTGCTGGAATTTACTCGTGCTTGGCTCTGGACCTTCCAACACGGCCGTGTTCCTCACTGGTGCTGGGCTCTGCACCAATGAGGAACTGGTAATTTGGCAGATTCCTTCCCTGCTGAGGTGCCTGGGATTTGTTAGGAAGTTTAATAAACTTAGCACCAGTGCTCTTCTCTGCAGAACACTTACGAAACAAATTCCAGGGAAGTAGAGGAGAGGGCTCGGTCATCTCAGAGGTTTTTAGAAAGTAATGAGCAGACACATTGTTGGGAAGGTGGTCTTGTATTTCATTCTCATGTATTTTCTTATCCTGGAAGACCATTTACTTAAGTAGTTAACCTCAACTACTAAGTATTATACTTTTTCTAAGTATACTTAAATATAATACAAAAACAATGAAATTTTGGAGGCTCTGTAATGTTAATGGTCCCTTTCCTTCAGGAATGTACATGAGCATATGGGAAAAAAAAAAAAAAAGAGGCACTTCTTTTTTCCTGAGAAGGGTGTCTGGGATAGGAAGATGAATGCAGAGAGAATTGGTTGCTTGTAGGGACAGCTGTTGCCAGCTATAAGAATCATGGCAGAAATAAATTTATAGTGTCAGGAGAGACTAAATAAACTAGTTCTATAGTATGAAGTTTTTATGTGTATTCTTAGCCACTTCTGTTACTGTACTCTGTGTTTCTCAGTTAAATTATCATTTTAAAATGTTGGTTCTTTTGAATAAATAAATAACTGGTTTTGTGCAGAATTATTGTTTCTTTTAACCTAAGCTAATATGCAACCCCACTTCCTCTTAAGCAGTTGTGACAGGAACTTCGGGGTGTGTGTTTTTGGAATTGCAGCCCAAATAATATTTAATTTTAAAGTGACAGATTACTTGGGGCTGTCATTCTTCTCAGGCTTTTACTATGCAAGAGTGAACAAATCCTGTAAAATAAACCGTGGATTGAGCTTATGGACACGTGTTTGCTTCTGGGCTGAGCATCTTGAAGTGGTTTGCAGCATGTCTTTAAAAATTTATTTCACTGTTGCATCTACTGCTGGCCTAAGTGCTCCAGTATCTGCCAGGAGTAATTATAGGCAGTTGGTTCAGATATTGCTTAAATGTGTAAGCCTTGATGGGAAATGCAGTGGATTTCAGCCAGAATGCTAATTTTGATGTTTTATCATTTCATAAAACTGTGAACTCAGAACAAATTATTTTTGTACTGATCTGCTGATACGTAATCACAGGGTTAGTGCCAGATTCAACTGTGATGTAGCACCGGAATCTAAAGATGGGATTAAAGTTAGAATATCAGCATTACTCTAGGTTGGCTAATTTGTATCCACAGTGGCATAATGGCTGTGTTTACCCCTGTACCCTGCACAGAAGCTCCTGGTGCTGAGGCTGGTTTGCTGCAGGAATGCAGTTTGAAGCTGTTGTGTGAATTGCAATTGTGCCTTTTGAATTGCATTCTCCTCCAAATTACATTTTACAACTTAAACAGATATTTTGCATATTCACATTATTGTGCTAGGCTGTGTTTACAGGACACTGCTTTTTTGTGGCATGTGTTTTGTTGGTTGTTCAGGGTTTTTTATTTGTTTCTCCATTTTCATCATAGCCTAGAGTAAAAAAAAATAATAAAAAAAGTCACAGTACATATGTCAATTTTAGAGGCAAAGAGCAGAGATTATTCTCTCTGTCCATCATGGGTAGGTTAAAGTGATAGAGACACAGGGATATGAAAGATCTTCCTTAGCATTAGATTGATAAGCTGGTGGATCCAAACACTTGGGTCCATCAGTCATTTTGGAGCCTGGTGCCTCTTTTCAACTAGTCGTGAAGCTGCTACAGCCAGAATTTATGTAATAATTAGATGGCACTTTCCCCCCCTCAGTCAATGTAAACAAGATAGTGTCTTCTTTCAGGCCTTCAGGCATTCTGCAGTGTCACTTGGGACACGTCTGTGTGCCAGGTCATTAGCACAGCCTTTGGGGACGTGTGTGGCTGCAGCGTCAGAGCAGGGAATGGATCTCAGGAGCGTGGTGTGCATGAGTTGTATCCACTGCTGTTGCCAGGCTGGGGAAAAGAAAGGGTGCTGCTGTAAACCCCCTTTATTCCTTAGGTTTTCCTGCCTGGGAATTGTGTCCTGGCATTAACTGATCAACACTTCCTCTGCTGGACAAATTGGAGGTTTTGGCAAGTGTTCAAAATCCTGCCGCTGTGTGAGCGCACCTGTGATGTTCACGAGCGTCAGGGGTTTAGTCCTGAACTCCTGATAATGGCTGGGAGGTTGCCACTGATGGAGGCAGGACCAGACCCTGCCTTTGAAGCGATGGCCCAGCCCCAGCAGGGCCAAGGAGCTCCGGAGGGAATCGGAACTCTTGGTTTTCCCCGGAAGGCTGTGTCTCCTCATCTGATGTTGTGTGTTCTCGCAGCCCTTTTCTCAGCCTTCCTTTTTCCTGACAGCTCCTCTCCGCAGCTGTTTCCTGCTGTTCCCAGGGTTAGGTGAGCCCTGGAGCAGGGGGAGCTGCACTTGTTTCCTTTGTGTGGCAGAGTTCCAGACCAGGGAGCACCGGGGCAGCCGGGTGTGCTCGGCGTGGGCCTCCTGCTGCTGCCATGCAGAGCCCATCAGGGCATGCAGCAACCTCAGCAGGGCCAGGGGAAACCAGGGTGAGCAGTAGCCCCAAATCCTCTCCAAGCATGTTGGAAAGAGCTCCTGGAAGTTGGAAGCTGGAGCTGTGTTGTGAGGCCGGTGTTTTGGGACCTGCCTGAAGCTGGAAATCCCTGGCCAATTCTGTGCTCCTGAGCAGCAGCTCTCAGCTGACACCAACACGTTGTTTTCCTACTGCAGCATCTCTGAGCAGTATCTCCACTTGCCCAAAGTGGCCTTGGCATTATTTCTTGCTGCTTATTAGTACCAACCACTGCAGTATGTTGTGGTACTTGTGTTACTGCCACATCCATGAGCAGTCAGAGCAAGAAAATGCTTTTTGTCTTACCTGACCGTGTAGAGATTGTGAGTTCAGCTCAATACCCATGGTCTGTGGATAGCTGCTGTGAGGCCTTTGGGGGTGATTCAGAATGTGATGGAATCATGACTGCATGGAGAAAGTAAATACACAGCAATTGCTTAATGTCTCCTCTAGCTCAGAAACTCAGACACATCAAACAAAACTAGCAGGTGGCACGCTCAGAGCAAACCAAAGGTCTTTTTTCTTGCACTGTTTACACAGAACTTTATAACTTGTTACCACAGTAGTTTGCAGTTTGGAAAAGTCTCCCTGGATTCAGAAAGAGTGTGAATTTAGAGAGGAAAAAGCCTTCAAGGTCTGCTAATCCTAAAGATAAAATTTCTGGCTCAGGAAGTGCCTTTACTATAGATAGCAGGAGGAAAGGTGTCCTGGGGAAGTACTGCTGGATGAAAAGGGCAGGCATATGCTTTTCTTACGGCTTCTGCTGTTTGTGGAGGATCCTGGGCTAATTGGACCTTTCATCTGACCCAGCACAGCCATGCTCTGCTCTTTAATCAGGGGCCAGAATTGCTCCTATTTGATCATCAGTACCACAGGCTGTGTCTGCCTGTGTGAGCTGAAGACAGGAACTGGAAGGAGAGCAGATAATTCTAACTCTTCTTGAGTAGAATATAGAGAAAACCAACTCTGTTGTACGTGTAAGAGCTTGGTATTTACTGACACTGGTCATGCTGACATCCTTCTGCTGTTCCTGAGTAACATAACTATGTAGGCAATAGAAGAAATAAGAAATAATTTTTGGATCTAATTCTTAGAATAGTTTAGTCATTTTCACTTCTCCACTTACTGGTTACACCAGGATAAACTCGAATACACCTTGCTTTGTATCAGAGCAGGTGGAAGTAGTTTAGAGTGAAAGTATTTAAAATCCAGAAGATAGAATTAGAGGGCAGAGGGCAGCAATGAAGTAATGACTTTGTCTTGGACACTGAAAGCAAGGGGAAGAAAAAAGATCTGGAGAGACATTACAGCAAATTAGTACATAGTGAATTATTTATGGAGAGAAAAGGAGATATTAGAAAATAGTAGAATATTTTCAGTCCTGCCTGTGCTGGGATTTATTGACATTGCAGTACAATGTTAGGGGGACAGTTAGGAAGGTTTTGATGGAACAATCTAAATATTATAGAGTCAGGGTTGGATCCTACTACTGAAATCTTCCACTATTTGAAGCTATTTTTCCATGTAAGAAGGCTTCACAGAATGTACCAGAAAACTGATGAAAGAATCTAAAGGTGTTTGGTTTTCAGTGAAGAAGCATATTTTCCCCAGCTCCATTTTTATTTATTCCAGTTTTGTTACTGCTAACACAGTCCTCACATTCCTAAGACAGAGATCCTGCATGTATGAGTTTCTGTTTGGGGAAGGGAAAAGGGGAGATGTGCTTTTGTTCCTTGTGTTTGTTTTGTTTGCTGTGGGGTAACTGACAAATAAATGCTTGTTGATAGTTATAGCACAGTCCCTTGGGCATTTAAGGATATTTTCTATATTAGTACTGCCCTTCACCACAGCGTTAGAATTCCCCATCTGCTCCTGCTCTCCCACACAGACATGTGCCTCCTTTCTCTTTCCACATTCAAACAGGAATTGCAGAAGCTGGAAGAAGAAAGGGAGTTCACTGTCTTCAAGGAGATACTGCCACTCCACCACCACCACTTGTATTGGTTACTCAACTCTAGCAAGCCATCAAAGTGCTGAATTTCCAGTATAATGTCAGAAGGGCTTGTTTTGGTTTATGTCTTTTCTACAATTGAAAAGCAGCTTTTCTTTAGCATGTTTAGATCTTTTCACACGAAGCTTATGCAGCCTAATTTGAGCCTGTTAATCTTTTTCTTGGTAACCCATAAGAAAAGCACAGCTGCACTACTAAAAACACACTGTTTATCCACAATCGCCGGGTCTGGGCAGCCCGCAGCGTTCCAAAGATCAAAGTTTAAAACAGAAACGCCAGTCCTTCCTAATTCCTTGTGTTTAAGCCCACAGCACCACGAAGTCTAAATTGCTGCTGCTGAAAGCTTGTGCTGAGCTTGGGCCTATGTGGATGTGAAAGTGCAGCCCCTCCTGCCCCGTGGCTTTGACAGAAAGGTACGTCCTGGCAGCTCAATAACCATAAGGTGAAATGGGACAGACAAGTTTAACAGTGCTCATGAAAAACTCTCTCTGGTTACTTATTCATTCCTTTTAAAATTAAGTAAATAATGTTAAGGATTTTCTTTTCTTTTCTTTTTTTATTTTTAATATTTTTTTAACTGAGGTTCACCCCTCCTTTTTCTTTCTTCATTGCCTATGTGGGAAAACTAACACATTTGTATAAGGATAAACTGGGAAGTCTGTGGTTTCCAGCATGCACATTTTGAATAATATTTATACAGACTATTATTTAATGGGTCATATAAATATTTATAATATGCTGTAGCCTTTTGATCATAAATGCTTGTTTGGAAAGCCATTCTGTCCCTGCTGTGATTTGCAGAGAAAGAGGCCATTGCTGGTTTAGTGCTTGGAGGGAATTTTGGCTTCTTGTCCTGATTTAGCAGTTGTAGTCATGGATTAACACCATCAAGCTTGACACGTCTTTTAGTTTTACTTTTTTTCCTCTGCCCCTCTCCTGTTTGCAAATTCAAATAATAAGTTGAAAATATGAGGCTTGAATTCTGCAGTGGACAGACAAAGCTGTACTGAAGTTCTGGAGGCCTTTCTTCTTGGCTGCAAGGAGCCAAGCTTCCTGAGTTAAGATAATTCAGGGATTTAGAAGGTACTATCTCCACTGCCTTCCACTCCTTGGAAGTCCATGAACATGCATCATCCATACATAAAATATTTTGGTGTCACGTTAGGAATATTGTGCTTGATGAACTGACCTGTCTGACTGGACTTTTAGGACATTTTATTTCAGTAGTTTTTCTGGTTCAGTTTTCCTCATGGTTTTATTGCCTGCAGAAGCTAAGAACCCAGCAGATAAAAAAATCCAAACCACTGTTTTATTTGCACAACGGTTTTCTTTTCACATGGCAATGAATGTTGGTGTCCAAAGTCCAAAGCAAGAAGCTTGTGCAGGGACCTTCTGCTACCCCTGAACTCCATTAAAGAATTCCTTCAACTCTGATTTGGAGCTTCCTCTTGTACCAAAGGAATCTTCTGGAAACAAAACAGAATGACAACATTCCTCTTTAAAATTCTTGTCACTGTACTTGGCTAAATGTTTTCCACCAACTTCTCTCCTGAGTTCTTAGGTTCTCAAGAAATACCCTAGGGCAGAGTCCATAATTGCTGACATTTATGACCTAGAGATGACAGTGCTTTTTGTGGATGGGGCTGATAAGTAGGTGGCATAGCAAGTGTTTGGTATTCCAAAAAAACCCTTGGCATCAAATTATGTTTTTGCAAGCAGATCAGATCCTGTTGCAGAGACACTTTACTTTGAACAGCCTCTGTAACTTAGTGCTTGCTGCTCTTGAGAAAGAATTAATATTTACTTTTAGCCTTCTTTTGCATGAGATATTGAATGCTGCTTTATGGCTCTAGGTGAGCCTTATTCAAAAAGAGACCAGTTAAAATAGATTTGGGGTTCTTGATTTTGTACTGTCACTTAACTCTTTCCTGTTCCCACTGATTGAGAGCAATAAACTGGTGGATGTGCAAAGGCTGATATGCAGTGCTCGAGCACATAAACAAACTCTGCTTCCTGCCCAGTCACTCACACAGGCACATCCTGGTTGCTTAGTAAGGAAAAAAATGGAAAGTAAACATTACATGGGCAGATTGGGTTCCAGGTTTCAAATGTTTGTGGGAAGAATCCAATGCAAAGCCATAATTTCAAGTGCTGAGTAGGAGGTACTGTGAGCTTAATTCTCTAACATCTGCTAAGCTTGTTCTCTAAGTAGCAAAAACACATTAATGAGCTAAAATCAAGGCTGCCATACAAGGAAGAGAAATTTGGACTAATAGTGTGTGTGTGAGCAGGAGGCAGGATATAAAATACTCCTTTTGCTATTTGTATTTTGTGAAAAGCAAGTAAGAAAGATTTGCCTGTGTTTTAAAAAAAGAGAATCTGGTTTGCAGCTTGTGGTTTATTCTCAACTTTTTATGAGTCAGCAGCTAAAGGCAGAGCCGAAATAGGGGAAAAACAGGGAAATTCGTGAGATAGTATCAGGAACAGTATTATGCAATGTCCTTGTAGTAAAATTTCTCACAAGGAACTTGCAGCACCTGCAGCCACCCTTTGGAGCTTTGGGGAGGTGGAGTGCAAAATTAAGAAGTAAATACCATGTTGAAAAGAATGTCTTAAAACTGCTTTTCCAGCTGAGGGTTAAGAGGGAGAAGCTGAGTGCTGTCACCCCCCCAGGTGACAGATGCAGTATTAATCACCCGTAGCTGCAGAGTTGTCCTCTCTGGCAGAGGGATTGGCTTTTGTTCCTCTGACCAGGTCACGGAGCCAGGGCCAAGAAAATAACGCAGCCTTTCTTGCCAATATTCCTAGGTGTTAGACTCATGGCACACCATTATTTTTAGCTGATTGCTCATCGCTTGGACACATGACCTTGCTTAACGAGATTAGTGTGTGTTGCACCTAATCTGCTGGGCAGAACCAGCATGCTGGGAGGCAGCAGCCAGGATTTCCAGCAGGACCACAATATGCTCCATAGCTTGGAGTTTTTCCTATTTTCTGACATTATTAGAAGCTGATGATCTGTGCAGGTACTCCGGTGATCCTGCACGGTGTGAGCAGAATGTGGTGACTGCTTTGATCTGTACCAGGGACAGAAGAACTCCCTTGTGCTGGCCAAGCAAAGAACAAAACCGTGGGGCCTGGACCCAGCAGTGGGGTCTGGGCATGAAGTGCCAGATTGGAGCAGCAGAAAACGATTGTGTGGTAACAGATCTCCACAGACTGACCACATTTCCATGAGCCATTTAAGGGGTAGGAGGAAGGGAAGCCTCAGTTGGTTTCTTCAGCCAAGGTGTTGCCTTATGCCATTTTCAGTGCAAATGGAACTTTGTCCTGATTAATTATTATCCAAAATTGGAGTTTTCTGGGATAGGGGACTTCTTTTTTTCTTCTCTATTTCACCTGCTGCCTCTAACCCTCAATGATCGTAGATTTGTGATATCCATCAGCAGCAGTGGTTACATGCCAGCCATGGATGTGAAAGACACCTACATTGTGCCAGTAAATCTTGACCTGTACTCAATGTTATTATTTTAAAAAAACGAAAGAAATATTAATTTGAAATGTGAATAATCATATTGTGTTAATCAGGACTTTCCAAATCTTTCTCCCTTTGCCTATGATCCTCCCTCCAACCACCCCATCTGCCATACCTAGAAATTATCCAGGTCACCTCTTTAGAAGTGAGCTGTTTTTAAGCAGAGCCATTTTGATGCTCTGTAAATACCATATGTTTTAAATACCAATTTATCCATTCATTTTCTCAATATCAAAAGCTGTGTGTCAGCTGAGTTTCATGTGTTTCAGAGATGTAAAAGGTTCATACAAGCACTAAACGTGGCACTTGTCTGATGTTTCAATACTTCTACCATCTCTTACTTAGCATTCTCACAGCTTGATTAAAATGGAAATGTTAACTATTAATTAAGAACAAACTGTGAGAAATAAGGAACAGTGAATTTGTCACTGTATTAAATGTCAAATAGTTAAACTTAATATAGTGAAATAAGCAACTCATTGTGAATAATTAAATCAATTAACCTCACTTTGTTCTTGTAGGATGTCAGAGTAGGCAGAGATTTCACACCATGCTCTCATGGCTCAACACATTTTCAGAAAACTATTTTCTGAGTCTTTAAAGTGGTGTGAATTGATGGTGGAGAACTCTTGAAAGCTTAACTTTATTTATTCATTTTTTCCTCTGGGTACCATGTACCTGATTGTCACGTAGTGACTTTATAATTACCAGCATCACACCACAGGTGGGATGTTTGGCTAGATGGGAGGCAGCAGCTCTTGGCACTTTTTCCATCAGTCATTTTATCTGCTTTTAACCCCTTTTGTTTCTTTTCCTTCCAGAGGTTTTATTAAACATGCCTGGTGAGAAGCAGACTGCAGTGAAATACTACGTTGGGGTTGACGTGGGCTCTGGCAGCGTTCGCGCCGCTCTGGTGGATGAGTGTGGGACGGTGGTGGCACACGCAGAACGACCCATCCAGATTTGGGACCCCCGGCCAGACCACTATGAACAGTCCTCTGCAGACATCTGGGCTGCCTGCTGCTCTGTCACAAAGGTGGGCAAGGACAGAATGAAGGGTTTGTGTTGCAGGTGGCTCCGCAAGTGGGGCTGTTCATGCAGTGTAACTTGTGAGCACCCTTGGGCATGAAACGCACCTTGAGGCTGATGCAGCCTCACAAATGTCTGTTTTACTGGTGAGGAGTTGAAGGCCAGAGTGGAAAAAACTCATGCTACAGCTGCAAATAGAATGAAAAACATTTCTTTGTGCTGTTATACCCACTGCTTTAAAGTCTTACATCTGTGAGCTTCGTTTAGCTGGTGTACACTCTACCCATGAGATAGTTCTTGGAGGAGTCAAGGTTGCTCAGAACCTGGCAGTGTATATATCTAGAGATGTGCATTGGGCTGCTCTGGAATCATAAAGGAGAATTTATTGTAGAGAGATTGTAACCTGGTTTGTGGATGGCCCCTAAAGTAACACTTGTTATCCTCATTATAAGAGGATCCAGTATTATAAGACCGAAATAAATAATAAATTTCTGTGGACAGTATCAAGAATAAAAGTAGATTGAATTAGACTTTACTACAGGGGAAAATTTGTACCCTGTGATCCAGGGCTCTGCCTGTACATGCTGGAGATAAAGGTAAATTAGAGACCTTGCTTGCAGTGCACACAGAGGCCATTTCATCTTCCTCACTACAGCCCCTGCCTGCTGCATGTTCTGAGGTTGGCTTTTTAAATATTCATGATACACTTGGTAATTTGCAGATGGACTGTTCACCCATTGTCTTGTTATTGATCAGCCTTTTCAAACATTAATGAGCTTGGCTCTGCAGAAATGCCCTGAGATGGAGAAGGTGAGTGGATGGAAGGAAAAGAAGAGAGTGACAGGAGTGATAAAGAAGAACAGCTTGATGTTGAAGCAGAGCAAGTCTTCCTCTACTTATTTGATTTTTTTTTTTCTGTCTGAGTGGATTTGTTCTTGCTCTGGATCTCTTTAAATGCAATCTCTTATATTTGAGCAATAAAATGGTCTGAAAAACTGCAGTTTTACAGAGCCAGTAAGAGACTGGCACTGTGCAAGTCTACTGAAAGTCTTTCCTTATAGTACTAATTAAAATAATGATATTTTTATTGTTGCTGAGAAGTGGCAATTTATTACCATGCTACATTTTAGGTGTCTTGCAACCTCATTTGGCACTTAATCCTTGTGGGTGTTGTGTTTTTTTTTCCAGTGCTGCTGGAAGCCATGAAGTTCAGGCATTTTGGGGCAATGGTTTGGGTTTTTTTTTTTTTGTTTTTTTGAAAACCTTCCAAAAATTGTGCTATTCACACTCTTGGTAGGTGAGTAGAGGTGTGCATTGCAGAGGTGTTATCATGGCTACAGGTTTTGATCAACTTTAGTTTTGGTACCCTTCAGTATTGCAAGACAAACACAATATGACCAAAGCAATTCTGGAAGATTGCTGCTTCCACAGGCAGGAAGTCAATGAAGTAACTGATGGAAACACTTGGTCCTAATCCTGGTCCATGTTTCACATCCAGATCAGCTCCAAGATTTAGAAAAGAGAGAAAAATTAACATTGCAGGTTTTCTGCTACCTTTATTTACTGATATTTTTGTGCTTCCTGCTTTTATCCGGGACTGTGGATAAAGACCTCTGAATTCAGATTTGAAACACAAAAAATTTCTGGTAATTTGATGTGTTCATGATTCAAAGTTTTAAAGAGCACTGAATTTAGGAAATTTCAGAGTCTGAGCTGACTTGTAACTCATTTTGTGTACTCACTAGTTCACATGGCCCTTGCAGATGCATGGATATATTTGTATTCCTGTGTGTTTTGTGTATTTTCAGGAAGTTGTCCGTGGAGTGGATGCCAGGCAGATCCAAGGGCTTGGTTTTGATGCTACCTGTTCCCTTGTTGTGGTGGATAAAGAGTTCCAGCCTTTGGCAGTCAACTCTGAAGGTAGGGCTCCACACAAAACGTGGTGTTACTGTGTGAGTTTTATCACTGATGGGTGGGAACTTTCCATGTCCTCCAAATGCCAACTGGTGGGGCTGACCATTGGAGATGGAGATGACACAAACTCTTTTTTTATAAGAGGATTTTTTTTCCTGGTTTTACTGCTTTAATTTTACTGCAAAATTAAATCTGAGATGAGAATTGCTTGCTGTTTGGTTAAATATTTGGCATCCTAAGATGAAATTCATTCATCTTGGCTCTGAGAAATGGATTCTTAGGGAAATCTATGCTCATTTTTCTTTCCAGCATGTTTTCTTCTCCTTCAGCCTGTACCATGGCTTTTATAGTGTGTATAAATGCCCATCCACACTGGCTACAGGAATGTTAAAAATGTTAGTGTTAGTGTAGTCTAACTGCTTGCTCTGTCATGGAGCTGCAGGCAAGAAGTTCAGTTTGTGTATTTTATTACACTGGTGTTCTGTCTTTGTCTAGGACAGTGCTAAACTTCAGAAACAGTCTGTGACCTTTTTCTAAAAATCTGGGAGGTTTCTATTAGTTTTTGAGTAGATGATTCAGAAGACTCACAAAAAGTTCTGTGCATCATTTCTTTTACCCAGTGAGTCCCATTTAAGATTAGGTGTGTGCTGTATCAGTAGTTACAGAGACATAATCATAATTCTGTATATGTTCCCTTTCTATTCTCAGCTGTGTTTGTCATCTCCTCCTATCCTTCTGAAAAAACCGGCTTTGCCCCCAAAATGTCCTTCTCTAAATTTAGATCAGATTATTTATTTTTCAGTTTGAGAGTCTCTTATAATCTGTTCAGTGCCTGATGATGTCTGGGGCTATTTTGGGTCTAATGAGTCAAATTGAGTTCTCATTTTTTGTGCTCTGATATCCCCAAGAACTTTGAGTTTACACAGTGGTGGTGCTAAACAACAAGACAAGAATTCACTCAATACTGTAATGAAGAGTCTTGCAGTGGTGACAGTTTCACAGTTCTGAGTTGTATTTCAATCCATTTTAGAAATATTGATGTGCCTCACACTTCTGCCTTGTTTTGGACTAAGTTTTCAAGATGATGCTTGAGTGGCTGTGGAGTGTGCAGTGTTCTTAGCCAGAGAGGAATCTGCAGTGTCACCTGGATTACTCTTCCCTCTGTCTGGCAGGTCCTCTGGAGGTTCATTTGGATAAAATGCTCTTTGCTTTTTTGTTTTCATTTGTGTGTGATGCAGACTTGCCAAATGCTTTTTCCTTGCACATCCAAAATAAAAGCATTTCAGCAAATTATCCCCCTTGAAACAGTGTTTTGGAAAGGAATTAGTGTGGTTCTTCTCATAGCCTTAGAAGATGAAAGAGAATCCCTTTAGCTAATTGAGTTAGTTTCAATTCACAACATAATTGGTCAGATTTTGTCACATTTTTAGTTTTTGGTCACCAAAATGTTCCTTTATATTTTTAACTAAATACGTGAACTTTGTCAGGAAGGTGGGGTTCGCTGAATGAAATACAAGAGAACATGGTGTTTACCAAACCAATCAGTTGGTGCTCTGTCCAACTTTAGGACATGCTGAGCACTGAGAACGAGCTCAGAGGGCTAAAATATTATTTTTAGATATCCACTGTGAATTATTAACACAAGTAGAATTTGAATTTTCAATGTAGAAGTTAAAGTGTGAAGCAGTTTAGAGCCTAGTAACTTACAATGTAGTAATTTGAGCTGGGGTTAAACCAGAGCTAAAATAACTCTTTTTTTCTGTTTTTCCCCCAAGGACAGAACCATAGGAATGTGATCATGTGGATGGACCATCGTGCAGCGAGCCAAGTCAAGCTCATCAATGCAACCCAGCACAGAGTTCTGAACTACGTAGGGGGAGCCATGTCTGTGGAAATGCAGCCACCTAAACTGCTCTGGATAAAGGAAGTGAGTACATTTAACACTCTGGTGCATTTTTACTAGTGATTAGTGCCCTTGTTAATTCCTGAGAGTTTAGTTTCTAAAACAAAAGCCTTCAGTCTTAGTGTTGAACTCCAAGGTGTGCAGAGTAAGGTCAGGCTAAAGTTGTGATTTCAACCTTTTGAGTTCTTTCTTCCTCTCAGTTTCGTATAAATATGTTTGATTTTATTGAAGTGGAATGTTCCCTGAGAGAAACATTCCATATGCCTTCCTTATCTAAGATTAGGTATACATACAAATAGAAGTGCAGATAAAAAAATGAAGTATCCTAGGATTTAGTTATGGAGGTGTATTCCCTACTCCAGCTGGAGCCTGGAGTGCCAGAGGAATGCCTTTGAGGCATCCAGCAGTGCAGGATGTGATGGCCTTGGCTGCTGCAAGAGAAAGTCTCTCCACTTCCAGCTTTAGTTTAGTTCTGTCCCATCAGGAGGAATAAACCATGTGTGCCCTGTGTGTACCTCTACCTCCTGTGTTTAAATTTGGTGTCTTACAATGGCCTCTTAGTAACAACTGTCAGATAAAAGGAGAGACACTTGCCACTTGAAATTTTTAAAACCTCCTCCAGCCTGGCATTTTACATTTGGCCTCAATGATGCTCACTGTCATTTTAACAAAGCCCAAATGTAAATTACTTGCTGCCAGTTTCAAGCAGCCAAATTCTCCTGTCCTTACAGACATGAGACATATTGTAACAAGGTGCAGATTGGGGAAAGTCAAAGGAATTAACTGGTGGAAGCAGGTACTGACAGTTTAATGATAATAGAGGGTAATGAATGTTGATAATGAAATATGAATATCCATCTACTAATTCTTCCTTTCTCGAGCTATGAGTATCATACATCAATCATTTTTATAAAAAATCAAATGTAAGCTGTAAAAACATTAAATGAATCCTATGCATTTAAAGCATTTTTATATTGCAAGGTTTGGGATATCAGTACCTGTCTGCCCAGGAAATCCAGATTATGGGGTGTCCAAATGTGCTCACGTGGAGGTGTGAGTCTGCTGTGACCTCAGAGCCCAGTGCACCATTGCTGTGGTGTGAAGGGCAGAGCATTGCAGGGCTTGTTCCCTCCAGGAGCCCGTGGTGGGACACAGGATTCTCCTGACCCCAGCTGCCAGCCAGCAGCAAGGATTTCCTCAGAAGGGTGGCACAGAGCAGGGCTTGCTCACATGTCCCTTTTCAGCTCCTGACATACCAGCTAAGGAGATTATTGTGCTCAAGAGAGGGTTTTTTACCTCAGCGTCTGCCTGCTGAGCTGCCCACGGGACAGTTCCTTCATCCTGAGTGCTCTGGGCATGACTCACCATTAAACTGCTTGAGCTTGCCCTGCTTAACTCGGGCACCTCGGGACCCACAGCAGCACCTCAGCTGCTCAGGAGCAGTAAATTATCCTGGAGTGGGCTGTAATCTGCTGAGATTTGGTTAAACCTTTCAGCTCTGGAGAGGTGTGGGACTGAGTGGTTTTACTGCTTCTCTACTCCTTGCAAAGTAGGAGGGGGAAAGGAATTAAATGAAGAGAGAGGGTTTATTTGCAGTGCCAGGCACAGTAGTGTATCCTTGGCTTACCTGACATCAGAGCTATCAGCAAAGGATCACATTGGCCTCTGACAGCTCAAACTCAGCCTCATGTAAGGAAGGTATCCTCACTTTTTGCCAAGGAAGGCAAATTTTACAATAACTTTGAATGCCAGGTTGTTCAGATGAAACCTTTGCACATCTGTTGTTTCTCAGTGGACTGTCTTGAACAGGGCTATAAATATAAATTATTTAGGTCTCTTCAGATTCTTTGTTATCAATATTTTATATATCAATAAACTGTGACACAGGTATTACAGGTATGGTCAAGAAAAATACTTATAGAATGGTATTGAATGTGTTCTTCCTGTTTTTTGAGTTGTATCATCTTTATTTTTTGTGTTAAGTGTATTTCCCAATGGCAGAGTGAGATTTTGATCTAGCTCACACACCACAGGGAAAATACACTTTATATTCTGACTATAGGATTATTTCTTAAGCTAGTGATAATGCACAAGCTGGCAAAAAGGAACTTTAGTTTTCAAATCCCATTGGAGGATTGCAAGATTAGCAGGTAGAAAGACACATTTTAGTTTTATTCTATCCTTTTCAACTATCTGAGGGCTTTGTAAAGTTGAAACTGAAATTCCCATTGTGCTTCTGTTTAATTATGTTAACTGGTGTTCAGAAAATGAGTGCACTGTACCTGGTTTGACCTGGTTAGTGCCTGGGAAAGTTTTACAGAGTGTGTTCTCCACACTGTGCCTGGCTGTGATCATGGCTTTGGTCTCTCCAGCTTCCCTGACTATTGGGTATAGTGAGATGAGATTTTTTTTTTCCTTTCCTTCCTTATTCCTTTCTGAATATTCCTCCCTAATATTGTCATATACCTGACAGCATCCCAGGAAGTTAAGACAAAAACAGTGGATTGGGCATATTCTCCTATGTCTGACCATAATCAAAGCTGGCTAAACCAAGGTGTATCCAGAAGCTACTCTGAGCCTTTGTTCCTTTGGTTGGCATCATGTTTTTGATCAGGAGGCTTGACATGGCTGCAACACATTCAACACAGGGATGTTTGTAAAGAAAACAAAGCAGAACAAAACCCACAGCTGGACACTTTGCACAGTCGTGCTCCAGGTCAGCATCTACACCCTGATATATGAAGAATCACTGTTGACTTTTGCTTTGAATCCTCTGGACCTTATGTTGAGCTCCCCAGGAATTTAATGTTTCTTCTATTAAATGTTTTTGCTGTTTTTTCTGTACATCTTTGCCTTGGATTGGTGCTGTGCACATTCCACAGCTGCTTGCATTTGTATGGGTTTTGAAGAGAGAGTGCAGTGGGGAAAAGTACTGCTTTATTTCTGAAGTGAAATTATAAAATAGAAGTTAAATAATAAGGATGAAATAAATAAAAGATAAATTTAGGAGATCACTAGATGCACTTTTGGAAGGAAGTTATTTTAAATACTGAAACTAAATGATGGTTAGTCTGTTACACCCAGAGGTTAATTGTGTGTACATTGTTACCAAAGCCTGCTTCTCTCTTTCCATGGTGCTGACCTGGGTCTGGAAGGCCACATTAGGGGATACTCTTGCCTGGTGTTTTGCTCTCCTAACAAGGGTATTTGCAAACCTGATCTCTGTGAGGAAGGGTCTGACATGGGTGCAATCAGCAGTGCTGGTAAGTTGTGAGTGATTAGGGTGTCTCTCAAAGAGAGAAGTGGAATTTCTGTGGCTTGAAGGATTTTCATCTAAGCAATTAAAAGTATTTCTAAAGAATATGACTTGGCAAATTTACTGTGAATTGTTTGGAAGTAATGAAGTGGAAGGAGAAGGGGGAAAGGACAAAGGTGACTTACAAGACAGTTGGAGAGCGGCTTTGGACAAGGGTCTGGAGTGTCAGGACAAGGGGGAATGGTTTCACACTGACAGAGGACAGGGTTAGATGGGAAGAAATTCTTTGGAAGAAATTATTCCCTATGAGAGTGGCAAGGCCCTGGCACAGGCTGCCCAGAGAAGCTGTGGCTACCCCATCTCTGAAAATGTCCAAGGCCTGGAGGGGCTTGGAGCACCCTGGGATAGTGGAAGGTGTCCCTGCCCACGACAGGGGGTGGAAGTGGATGAGCTTTAAGATCCCTTCCAACCCAAACCAGTCTGGGATTCAATAATGACCTAACTGTGCTTTTCCATTTCCATCACCTTGTTCCTGGAATTGAAGCTGCAGATGACCTCACTCAGTGAGAGGAACGAGCTGACACCACTGTACAAGAAGCAGATACTGCTCCTTATCTCTTGTGGCTTTCTTCTTCCTCTGCCCTTGTATTTATTTTTGGAGGATTGGTGCAGGTTGTTTTCTTCCAAGTCACAAGTTACTCTCATCTGCTTCTTTTTGACTTTCTTTTCCATATAATGTTTTTTTCTCTTTAACATTTCATCTCCCTACACAGCACAGAGATGTAACTAGAGACTGGAGGCTTCAGGGTATATTCTCTTCTTCCAGCTCATCATCTCTATTCCATTTTGAGTTTGAATTAAAAACCTAAGTTTTAAAGGCCATATTATGCTTTTTGAGATCTTCTATTTGATTTGTGTTTGCTTACATCCATTCAGTTCGATTGGGGCTGAATCATCTTACCCTCTGGCACCTCTTAGTTAGCATCCATGAAATTAATTGGTTGGTCTTGATGCTTGTGATTGCAGATAGGTGTTCCTATGGCAAAGCCATCCCTGCAAGTGGAGTTTGTGTGTTGGGGACAGCTGCTGGCAGTAAATGATCAGCTGAATGCAGCTACTGTGAGGCCTGTGGGGCACTCTGGTTAAAGTGTGCACATCTGTGGCTCACTTAGGAGTAGCATTGTATTTTTCTGACTGTGTGGATCGTGTGTGGTGATAGAGTCCAGTGTTAAATGCAAAACCAAACAAATGCATGATTTTTTACAAAGCTAGCTTNGCTCACTTAGGAGTAGCATTGTATTTTTCTGACTGTGTGGATCGTGTGTGGTGATAGAGTCCAGTGTTAAATGCAAAACCAAACAAATGCATGATTTTTTACAAAGCTCGCTTCTGTGGATGCAGCCACGTTTGACTTCTGAATGTGGTCACATGAATTAAGAACATCAACTGTAAGTGAAAGTGAAACAAAGGACCCTTTGACAAATATTTAAAAACTTGCTGAAAGATAGTCCTGACAAAGTCTTTCTGAAGCCAGTAAGGTAAATTTGAATATAACCTTTGGTAAAAAGGAAAGTAATTTCTGGTTACTAGTTCTTTTAAAATAGCCAGTTAATTTCACTCCTTTTGCTGTTATTTCCTTAGAGATTTTGTTATTTACAATTTCCTTACAAAAATTTTTTGCAATAGTTTCTTACTTCTGTAGTTGTAGGTAAGTTTTTGTGCAGCTTACTAAGGAGGTTCTGTAATTTTGGTGACTTTGGCTAAAGAAATTGGATGTTCACTCCCTGGTTGAGTGTGTGGGTAGTTCTGGGAGGTGGCTGCCTGCATGTGAGCTGAAAATGTGAGTGCATAACTCCTTCACTTGGGAATTATTTTGCTGTAGGAGTTTGTCAGTGCAGCACAACTGTACAGATATTGATGCTGTGGCAAACCAGTGTTAGAGCAGTGAGAACACAGCTCAAACAAAGCAATGCAAGAAATGCAGGGAAGAGTTGTCCAGCTCCAGAATTAGCCTGTTAGTATTTTTTTTTTTCCTAGAGATAGCAGAAGAAAAAAATGTTGTTTACTAATTTCTGGCTGAAAAATGTTATTGTAGCTTGTGCCAAAACTAAGGGATGCATATTATGTTTTCCTCATACTAATGACATTACAAACCAGCTATTTCTAAAAAATACTAATCCCATTAAATCAGAGATGCTGAACTTTATTGTTTATTTTAAGTGGGTGGGGGATGTTGGACTAGGGGTGGGTATTTGCTTGGTAACTCCCTCCCAATGAAATGCAGTCTTCTCTATTCTGTTTTCACAACTCTGCTCTTAATTTCATGTTTAAGAGCAAAGAAAAAACCCTTTTTCCTTTAGGAAAAAAACCCCAAACCATGGAGTGACTTTTAGCATATGATTCCTCTGCCACTAATAACTAAAATCAATAGTCAGTGAGTAGGTTTGTTTTTTTTTTCTGGCAGTCAGTGTTGATCCTGTATGTTCCAGTTCACATGCTCTGTTAGAGCTGCTGTTTGATCCATCATCCTTCTTCCTTCTGTACACCCGTGACTTGCAGCCACCAGTGGGATCATTTGCAGAAACAATTAAAACCTCTCTTTCCCTGGCAGTGGGGGGAAGGATGGTGGCTGCAGTGGCATTAGCTTGGCAGCAGCTCCTTTGCTGGTGCATGTCTTCTTCACTGCTTGCTGCCCTTGCAGCTGGCTTTTTTGTCTGGTTGGATGTGACTGAATATTTTCCCATTAAAATGAATAATAAATTCTGTGTTAAATGAGAATGACTCCAGGCTGTTGAGTTTGGAACTGAACTCTTGTTTAGAATTGTTTATAAATGTTTCAACACTCTGTGTTATCACAATCCATACACAGTGCAGACACACATGCATAAGATGTGCTTCAGGCTGAGTCTGGTTTTTAGCTGCACTTGCTGATCAGGCAGAAATGCCATTTAGAGGCAGCACTCACAGCTGGGAGATCTGAAGCACCTGCCCCTCTGAGCATGTCCTGCTTGAGCTGTGTCCTCTCCTCTGCAGTGGGGCAAGGCTCCCAGCAGGCACACAGTGTCCTTCCTGCCTTGTTCCAGCTCTGATTCCATGTGCCTGCTCTGTCCCTCTGCAGCCCTTTCTGGCCTGGCCTCTGGTGCTTGCCTGCCTGTGGTGCCATGCCTGGGATGCCTCAGGGATTTCAGGATGCCTGCACCAGTGTCTGGGTGGTGCAGGCAGTTTTCTCCCCCTTCAGCAGCAGCCTTACTCCAGAAGTTGACTTTCCAAGTCCCTCCTCTCCCCCTGCCCCTGTTCCTGACTCTGATAATTCAGTCAGTTAATCTTTTACCAGATAGAGTGCAAGTTGTGTCAGAATTGATCAGTTTGCAGCCATGGCTATGGCAAGGATGGAATTTCTGCTCATGGCCTATCTTGGCTGTCTGGGAATAGCTCTGTCACATGGCTTGGCATCCACTGTGTAGAGTGGGAGATCCAAGTTGTAAATCCTTGCTTTGAGTTGGAGCAGGGCATGGAACATGAGTTTTTAGATCTCTGTGAGTGTGTGCATTAAGTATTCCATTGTTCCCTTTCTTCCTTTCATACAATGTGCATTTGTTTTCTGTAGTTTAAAAAAAGACACCCTATGTGTGTATTTTCAGTCCAATTAACCAAACACTCATTTTCCCTTCTTGCCTAGGAAGATGAAAATACATTGCACTACATAATTCTTTTGACCCCAAGTATTTGGCATTACCTATAACAATCTCAAAATATTATTCTGTGGAGGTGTAGCTGTTAAATCAACCCAAAGCAATCAGGGAGAGATGAAGAAAGGGCACTCTATAAGTACCTCTGGAAAGCAGAAAGATTTTGAGTTTAGAGGATGAGTTGCAGGATGTGAATACAGCATTGGGAACATTCCTGGATCTTTTCCACAATCCTTTTAATGTGGTCACAGACTCCTGACTGGGTGAAAATGAATTTGAATTAACTTCAGTGAGTGTCGAAAAGATGGAGACTTTAAATTTGTTTGGAAAAAGCATCAGGGCGTGCTATGATTTTTTTTTTTTTGTCTGTACTAATTAGTGATGACACAGCATCAAGATGGCAAAAAATGAATCATTTGGATGTTCATGAAACAAAGTATTTTGAGTGTCACTAACTTGTGGCTTTTGGGAATTCTTGAAGTAATAGAATAAGGATCCAAGGAGTGTATTTGATGAAACAGATTTATTTGAAGAGGATAGTTATTCTTAACTCAGTTTCTTTTCTGATTAAAGTAACAGCCAGACTACTCCTGTTGCTTCTTGAAGGCTCTCAGGTGTGTTAACAACAAGTAATGGCTTTTACTATCAAAATAATCAGGCTGAATTATCTTTGGGGCACCTTGGCATTGCTATAGGAAGTTAAATTTGATGTGAGTAGCAACAACATATGTCTGGGAGGTGAGCTGAAGTTGTAATCAGAGCATTTCTTTTTTGAACTCAATAGAAACCCAGTAAGTTTTAGAACCTTTTCAAGGTCTAAACTTAAAAAAGTTTTAAGATAGATTCTTGGCATGACCCAAAACTAAACAAAATTTTGCTTTTTGATACCTGTGGGTGGTGTGGAGATTGTGTTTGTGGAAAAGTTGTTTTGAGAATATGCAGTGCTAACATCAGCTGAAATCAGTCTGAGCTTTGAAGATGGAAACAAGGACTAGAGCTTGGCTCAGATGATGTGACCAGCCTTTTCTGAGGCTCTTCTTGCTTTCTGGACCATCACCTCTCTGCAGAGAACAGTGATGGAAACTCCTTGTAAATGATCTATCTTGGTAGAAGAGCTTTTTAAGAGTTTGGAAATGTCATGTGGCTTTTCAGAAAGCTGCAAGATTTGTTTCTGCACTCACAGAGCTCTTTGCTTTCTTCTTATTCTTATAATTAACAAATATTAAATTTCAAATCTTAAATTTTAAACATTTTTAAATCTTAAATGGCTTATTTTAGAAAATAGAATATTTTTCAGGCAAATGTTTCTTGATAAAGTTGTTGACTTTGAAACTGCTCTTGCATTGAGCAGCTGATGAGGAACAGAGACACCCCAGGTTATTGATCTGAAACTTGTGCCTCCATGAACTCTTCCTGGGGAACTTTGCTTATGATCAGTCTGTGCTGGGGGAAGGGCTCAGCTCTCCAGGCAGTAAATCAGAGAGAGGAGCTGGCTGGATGATCAGAACAATGAGTTTGAAAAAACTGTCATTTTTACCTAAATATCAAGATTTTAATTGCATCAAAATGAGGACATGACCATGCCTGACCTCTAATATCTGGCTTTCTAAACATATTTTTATTAGAACTTGCCAAAATCGTGGGAGAAGGTTGGCTACTTCTTTGATCTTCCGGATTTCTTATCTTGGAAAGCCACAGGTGTCACTGCAAGGTATGTTAATGATAACAATATGATTTTGTCTATTTTCTTCTGTACATTTCTGCTTTAATTCATTCTGACTGGACCTGCTGTTTTGTACATCTGTCTGTAATTCAGCCAGCCCCAAAACATCTTGAACCTATCTCCTGCCTCCATTGTGCATTCCTGAACACAGTTGTTCCTGGGAGCAGTGGAATTCACAGATACAGTGTGTTGCTGCAAAATGTCATTTTGGAGCATAAATATGATTGCTGGAGTTCCTGTAAAATACACTTCCAGTCATTCTTTGAAATCTATTTTTGTTGACAAATCTATTGACTTTTTTGAGAATTGGAAATATGCACTTCATTGCTGTGTGGGAGGGGTCTGGTAAAATCTAATTTAAAATGATCACTGTAAAATATGGCAGCTGTGCTGCTCCCCAAAAGCACCCTGGAATCCTTGCTGAGTAGTTGAACAAAACCCTCTGAGAGAACCCCTTAAAAATCTGGATTAAAGTGACCAACAGAGGTGAAGGGTGTTTGCAGATCTTTGTGTGGAGTGAGGCCCAGTATTATTTATTTAAAGTCATGCCCAATTCAGTGCAGCTCACAGTTATTTCCATTGCAGTTTGTGGAGTGGAATCTGTGCAAAATGTAGTCTCAGATGAAAGCTGACCACAGGATAGTTTTAGTCTCTCTGGAAATGAAGATACCTTCCCATCAGATACAGTTTTTTTATTTGAGTGCTCTATTTCTCCCTAGTTAGTTTTCCTGATTGACAGCTAGTGTTAGAGCATTATATATTATATATTCCTTGCCTTATACAGCAGGGAAGTGTTATGATTGACTTGAAAAAGGCAAAAAGAGGAGTTGTGCAAGGACTTGCCAGAGGATAATTGATAAATGGCATCTTAAATCTCCTTCCTTCAGACTTTCAGTCAGATTTTGCTCTCTAACTCTGAATTATGTAACAGAAGAACTACTCCCACCCCACAGATCTTGCAATCTAAACAGTCCTGTCACCTGACCCAACTCTACCTTCAGGAGGATAAATCCCAGGCTCCCAGATGATATTCCAGGGTCTGCATCTTGTGAAAGTACTCAAGACTTTGATTTAGCATTAGCACCCTTTGGTCAGGGCATGAGGTGGGGGAGGCTCTGCAAAAGGAGGGCACAGTGATCCTGACAGCTCCATGGTCCTGCCTGGCTTTGGCTTTGTGTCCTTGGCTGCAATTTCCTGGAGATGAAGCAAAAAACAAAAACAAAACAAAAAAAAACC
>VWYP01024458.1:24242-91298 GCA_013400435.1 Pycnonotus jocosus
GAGGATTATACTCAAAAGTTGAGATGCCTGAATTTAGACTGGCAAGTTCATTTCCTTAGCAAGGACAATGTAATTACTGAAAATCTTTTAATTGTATTAATGTTGGAAGAGAGAAAGGAATGTTGAGAAAAGACTCTGTGGGTAAATTCTTCCCTCACACTTTGGTTGAGAGTCTTCAATTTTGAATAAAATAGCTCCTTGTACATCCTTCATTGCTGTCTTTAATGTGCTCCCCCAAATCAAGCCCATTGTTTTGGCTCTAGTGGATTATCTTGTAGGGTGACAAAGAAGGAAGAAAATGAGAGGAGAATAAGGACAAGAAGCATTTTGCTGGAATCAAACCCTATTATTTTTTTCCCTTTCTCTACCCCATGTACACCTGTTTTCTGAGAATTTTCTTGTAGGTTGGTGAAGTCAAGTAATTTGTCCTGCATATGCTCATAGTACAGGAGAAGTGTGAATTTATCAAGTATGAGATTATTACCTCTTAGCACCCTTTCTGCCTTTAAGCACAAAGGAGTCTATTCACAGGGCAAGACACAGTGTTAGTCACTGTGAATCATACAGAACTTGGCCCTGATAAAAGAAGGATTTATATTTTTTTAACTTGTTTTGGTGATGGGGATATTACCAAAATAAATGCAATTCTGAAGGAACTTTTATAGCAAAGACCTTGCTTCTTTAAATTTTTAAGGGGCTCTTTAAAACATTTTGTATGTATTTGACATTTAGAAATTATGTAAAGTCTTTTTGCCTTCAGTGAGGTCACTGTGCACAAAGTTAAGTAGTGTGTGAGATCAGAGTTTGACGTATTTGAATGCAGTTCTTGATGTGTATTTCTAAATATGAAATCCTGTGTCTTTCACCTTTCCTTCTGCTGGCTTGAACTGCCTTGTTGCCAAGGTTTTTTTTTTTCCAGTGGACCTATAATAAACAATAAATGTTTCTTACCTCTGAGGTGCAGGCTCAAACATCTTCTGGGATTTTTTTACCTCCTGGCTTTGAATTTGCTTTGTATCTCACTGAACAACACTCTCTCATCAGTTGCAAAGGATGAGTTCCAAATTTTTCATTCCCATTGTTCTTGGAAAGCTGTTGCCTGTAATGCTCCATATTTAATCTAGTTACATTTTACTATTTCTGCTTTGGGCTGATGAACAACCATTGACTTGTCCTGAACGATCCAGGCAGCTGACTACTCTGCATTAAAAACAAATATTACTGACAGCTCTTTAGTTCAAAAATTTAAACCTAGAACATCTCAGCTTTGACCCTCCAAGGCTGCAACCAATGAGTGTTGGTCTTGCCACTTGAATACTGAGTTGTCTTCTCTCAGAGATGCTGTGGTGGAGAGGAGGAGCTGTGACAGACACTCAGTAGTGCTTTTCAGAGGCTCAGCACTTCTGCTCGTGCTGAGTGTGACTCACTGCTCTCCCTCCCCCATCCAGGACCTCTGGTAACCTTTCCTTTATATGGTACTTTGGGTACAGCTATCTTAATAAAATCTCACCTCCTCTCTGGTTTCGTTACAGCCTACTGTGTTCTGGATGGGGAATTCTTACCAGAGATGCACATCTGCAATCTCAGTGTGTTTCTGGAGTCTTGTGAGGGATTACATTGCGGATAGGGATAGGGCTGAGCTGTTAAACTGGGTGGAATCCACACACAAGTTTCTCGAAGGTCATGTGTGTTTAGACCCAGAATTCTGCTTCAGGGCCATTTCCAATCACAGGCAACTTAATCACTGCAAAAAGAGCTAGTGTGTACTGGAATTTAACATGAATTTTAACACAAGAGAGGTTAGATTTGTGAAGGAGGATTTGGAAATGTAAGGAATCATGTCAGACTGACATTATTGAGATAGAAGGTGTCCAGCATTGTGCTACAAATCACCTCCCAAAATGACCAAAAAACCAAAATGAATATTTATGCAGATTTTGTTTTCATATTATTATACTCTAGACAAATTATTATCTATGGAAAGTAATGTGCTATCTAGTAGAGACTTCATCTCAACTATGAATTTAACTTAAATAATTTCTTGTGAAAATACTTGTCCAGTCTTCAGCTGCTTGCCATCATGACATGGGAAAGAGTGGAACAGCTGTTTCATATATTTCACTTTTCTAAATGATCTCCTTCCAACAGATCTCAGGATCATGAGTTTCTCAGTTTTAGAAGAAAGAAATTCATGCTGTTTATGGTAGTGATGGACTGCAAAGTGAAAAGCAAATGCCTGTAGTTGATAAAAAGCATTTCTGGGAAGCACATGACTAATACTTGTCTGTATCTCTGTAGAGAGGATGATCTCTCTTTAGTATACAGTCTATTTTCAACAGGAAGACACTTGACAAATTATTTTCTTTCATTTATGAGTTCCTTAGATTGTGCACATTTAAGTAGCTGCCTCTTTATGTTAAGCAGTGATTGAGTCCTTAAAGTTTATTTGTAACCTGTTTAGGGTAGCTGATAATTAGGGCTCGAGATGGCTCCATTGCACTGATTGACTTCCAGAGAACTCCCTGGACATTGTCTGAGTTGATACAGTGTCCACTGGGGTGAATAGAGTTGAATTGTTGAATTGTAGTGTGGGAAGTTTGTAATAAAACAATAAAGCCATGGAGGTGCCCTAGAATCCAGGTATCTAGATTCAGATCTCTGCTCTGTGATTTGGAGAAGTGAATGAAATAATCTGTCTTTGGAGGTGTTCAGGCAGCTGAATACATGTAAGGATTTGATGTTTGTTCATCCCTGTGCTTGTTCTTCATCTCTTAAACTGATGCATCCACACACTCTTGGGAGGTTGCTTACTTTTACCACTGTGAGGTCTCTCATGGCTGTGCCAGTGCAGCCCTCACCAAATATTTTATCCAGAATAGGCTGGAAACTTTGAGGAGGGAGAGCGCTTTTAGAAGAGGAGCTTATGTTTAGAGGTGCTGTTGAAAAAACAAACCAGGGCGAGTGAAATGATTATCTGAAGGGTGTCTGTGTCTTTTTCAAGGATTGGGCAATGCCTTCAGAGAGATGTGGTAACTGCAGCAGCACAGACACCACTTTTTGGGGCCAGCTGCCCTTCCCTTCCTTCCTAGCCCTGCCATGACTAATGGATGCCCTTTGGCTGGGATCTGGCACTTGGCTTCTTGTTGATATTTTGTGCCTACTTCAAAAGATGCCTGGTCTAAAAAATCAGGCCTTGTCTCTGGGAAGAAGGGGCCTAGGGAATAGTGCAGAGAGCTGTTGTGATTAGTGCTGAGCCCATGGGGCAGTGACAGTATCCTGAATTGCACTCGGGTGTTGTGTCCTGTTTATGAAATGAAACCCAAGAGTTCAGGCTTGCAGACTTGTTTAGTGAAGTCTCTGGAGGAGAGAGAATTATCTTGAAAGGCTGTTTGGGAGGGGAGGAATGGTGTTTTTGTGGATTGGACAAAGTACCACGAATTTCTTGTCATGGAGCCAAAAGCAAGTGTCCCTGTCATGGTATGTTTGCCAAATGAGAGAATTCTACTGCTATCAGGCTTTTAATAAATTCAAAACATGTCCTTTGGAGACTGGTGACACACAGACTGATCCAGAAAATAGGAAATGTGTAGCTGGAAAAGTTATCAGCACTGTGAAGGGCAGGTGCAATGTGGGCCATTACTGTTAGATTTTTTTTTTTTTTTAAATTTAAAAATGATATGTCCTTGAGTCTACGGAGTAATCTGAAAGAGTTCTGTGTGCTAAAGAAGAAAATTGTCAGCAGGTCTCCTTAATGTTAGCCAGGAAGCACACAGGCAAACAGGAAGCTTTAGCTATTGTTATTGTACAAGTGCCCTTTACAAAATATTAGCAAAAGAAGCTTAATGTGTTTTCCACAAGAACAGGAGCCCTTCAGAGTGTCTCACTGTATCTGCCCAGTGAAGAAAAACTGCACTGTCCCCTTCCAACAGCTTCAGACATACATTGAGAGGCTGCACAGCAGAGGCTTGCATTCAGACCTTCAAATATTTACTGCTTAATTTTTTTTGAAGTTGTTAGGATTGTTAATTAGCTGTGACAGTATCTAGCCCTTCATTTTCTATTGTGTTAATTTGCTGCTAAAAAAATTAAAAAATTAAAAAAAAAAAGCCAGCTAGGTCAGTATAGAAAGGATTGGGGGCAGNAGGCTGCACAGCAGAGGCTTGCATTCAGACCTTCAAATATTTACTGCTTAATTTTTTTGAAGTTGTTAGGATTGTTAATTAGCTGTGACAGTATCTAGCCCTTCATTTTCTATTGTGTTAATTTGCTGCTAAAAAATTAAAAAATTAAAAAAAAAAAGCCAGCTAGGTCAGTATAGAAAGGATTGGGGGCAGTGGATGTATTCCTGGCAGTTTGCCACGGAGACACTGAGCTGAGCCAACCATGAAGTCATCGTGAACTCAGGGAGTCTCACTAATCCAAGGCAATGTGTCTTAATTTGACAAAGCAAAGGCTGCTTGATAAGCAAGCCCAGCTAGAAATGCTGTGAAACGGGGGTGTTTGTTAAGTGGAGATTGTGGAGGAGAAATGTGGTGATATGAAAGGAATCATCTTGGTTTCAGGTCCTTCCTCCCCCAAGCCCAAAGGCAGGCTTGGCTCCCTTCTCCCCTGCAGCTCGGGCTGTGCAGTGGCTTGATGTGAAATTTGAGAAACATATGTAGTTTTCTATTTCAGGAAAATGATCTCAGGGATTGAATGTGTGTTTTGTTGGCTGTTAAGCTCTGATCTTGCCTAGTGTGGTAGTTTGAGAGTGTGTGTGTGTATGTGAGTGTGTGTGTGTGATGGTTAAAACGTTCTCCAACACTTAAAAAAACATAATAATAAAATCAAATCAGAGTTCATATATTCATTGTTGTTAAAGATCTTATTTCTTCAGTCTCAAAATGCAACATCCAGCATCCTAAGAAGACTCTTAAATAACTGTACTGTGTGTATCAGAAAATGCCTTTTATTTTTCCATAATAGTCATTAATATTTGAGCTGATGAGTGGTGCACACACAGTTTTCCATCGGAGCAGAGAAACTCTGTTTAAACAACCATTTCATTGTTGGTCCTGTGCAATGGAGGCAATGGAGATAGATGAACACTGTAATTATTAACTTCTGTGAGGTTGAGATGACAATCTCTCCTTAACAATACTCATAAAGAGGTGGCTGGGAGTCTGAGGCTCCTCTTGCTGACATCCTCACTAATGGTGGGACTGGATAACTGTTCTTCACTGTGGCTGTGGGGGGAGTAATGAGGGAGGTTGTGGTGTTACAGCCTTAAAATTCTGAGGAAAAACAAGATATAAACCACAGGGGAGGTTAGTGTCTTTCAGTTCTCTTAATCTCATTTTTTTTTGAAGTCATTTCAGTTCTCTTCAGAGCCAGGCTGGGTGTTCAGGGTGTTTCTTTTGCATTAGCTCCTGTGAACACCATCAGGGATCAGACCCTCATGGTACAAGGGATGTAATAAACAATCTGTCATCTCCTTTGAACTTTTCCTTATGTGAAACCCCATGGAAAGCTCCCTTGTGCCCTGTGAGATTGGGTCTCTGTTCAGCCAGAGCTGTGTAACAATTGCTTCCTTGCATAAATTTGAACCAGATAAGAAAATAGCCATGTTTATGAACTCCTGGGTCATTTACAGCCCCAGCAGTGTTTTGGTGTGCACATATATAATGCATGTATTCACAGTAAATTCTTAAAAACCACCCCCCTGAAAACAATAACATTCCAGGAGCGTTCTCATCCAGGGAAGGGAAGAAAAGCTATGTAGCATGAAGTCTGTGCATTGTATGTGTACATACACTGCTTAGAAGTATTAAAACTCACAGAAATTTATTATCCCATAAGGGCCTCTTTTGTCTTTTCTTCTTTTTTTTTTTTTAAAACCCCAAACCTTTACTCCTCGGTAATACCTTGCATATGAAAGAACTTTCATAAATTCAGCCCTTAAATGTGCTCTTAAGCAAGAAAGTGGCATTGTTATTTTATAGCTGGGAAAAGAGCCGTATAATTTGAAGGGTAACATTCTTTAAGTGTTTAGCTGGGCATCCAGCTTTCTGTCTAACTTGCAGTGAGAATTAGGTGTCGTATTCCATCGGCGTTTTCACAGATCACACTATAAATTATTTATTCTGGACCAATTCTTCCTCCAGACTTCCCAAACAAATGCTTTTCACCACTGGAGTGTTCCTCCTCTCCCTCTCACAGTAATACATGGCTGTAACAACAGTCTTGGCCTGGAGGGCAGTTTACTTACAGGTTTGCTTTATTTTTTTTGGCTGGCTCTCTAAATCTGTTTAATGTTAGTAACTTTCACTGGAAATTCTCGGCGTGCTTTAGGATGACACTGATGGTGTCAGGGTTGATTTACATTATCTCTTTAAAGTAGCATTAGCTTGCCTAGGACTTTTTCTCTTATTTGTTTTAGAATTCATGTTCTCCAGAGAGGAGCCTTTTAACTGTGAAATGTAAATAACCTGACAAGGAAGACTTCAAAAGAAAATGAGTCTTTGTCCATGGCAGTGATACCAAGCTTGCCAACTCCATAACCTTTAAAACAGAGCACTTCTATGCTTGACCTGTCATCTGCCTATAAAAATAATCTTAGATCAATGATACAGTGCTTTCAAGAATGTGTCTGAAGAAAGCAGACACTTCTATGTATGTGTTCTGTCATTTCTTCATTGTGATGGACCATCTGCTGCTTTAACTCTCAGTAGGATCTGGTTATTGATTCGGTGTAAGTGCCTGGCTCTGCCTTTTGCTTGCACTGAGGTGATGAACGCTTTTACTGCAGCTTGCAAATTGATGCTGCCAGATAGCCAGCCCGGTATTATATAAATATATAATGTGTTATATGAAATCACCAAGGGTTTGTTTTTGCCTTCCCCCATTCTTTATTCCAGTGCCATTCCATTAAGCTGTTCTTTAGATGAAAGGTTGTAATTCAGTCTTCAGTGGATGAAATGTATATGTTCTTATGGAATCAAAGACATTCCAAGAAAGGTTGTTTATTTTCTTACTACCTTCTTTAATTAAATGTCGATGGTAGGATTCTGTCTGACTTCAGAGAAACAGATGAAGCAATAATGCTTACAGTGTGATCCAGCAGGGATGACTGGAGTTATGCTTCTTGGTTGTTGGACGCTGCATGCATAGGAAACTCAATTCTCCTGTGGATAGGAGAGCTGGAATTTCAGATTTCAATTTCAGATTTCACCATGGCTGTTGGTGTTAATTTTAAAGTGAAGGGGAAGTTCTGGAAGGTCTATATTTTATATTTTACTATTATATTACTTCAGATAATATTTGAGTTCTGTATCTATTTGGTTCAGCTTGCTGAACACTCAGCTTTAAACTAGAGCTGGAGATCTCAGTTAAAACTCATGTTTGTCCACTTTATTTTATTTCAGGTGCTGTGTCTCAGACTTGTCAGCCTGAGTTCTGAGCTTGCTGCTGTTCTGCAGTGTGGATGTGTGCTGGGACTCTCTGGAGGGGAGGGGGGATTGGAGAGCACAGGCATTCCTCAGAGAGCTGTCCCTGTGTTCCCTGGCAGGCTTGGGCTGTCCCCAAGTCACTCCCAGGCTCCATGAGCCAGTGTTGGAGTAGAAGAGAATTTATGGAAGGTGATCTAGCTACGGCCTCTAGTACCCATGCACAAGGATTTTTTGTCAAAGTGGGAAAGAAACCTTTCATGCTGTAGGTCACAGGGAAAAATATAAGTATGTGCAGAGAAATATGCCTGTTATATCCACAACTCTCCCCACCCCCAAAGCCCAGTTGCATTTATCCATACATAGTACATGGAGTTAGGATGACGGAAATAACTTCAACTTTCACTCGCTGTAGTTTGAAACAGTTTTGAAACTATTTAGATCCTCTCCTCTCCTTCCAATCTCATTTTCCAAGGTGGGCGCATTCTTCTGAAGAACGAAGCTGGATCTGCACAATAAGGTGTTTTCATATTTAATTAAAACTGATAAGAGGGGGAGAGCACACCACAAAATACAAAAACTCTTTCCCTGTGGTTTCCATCTTCTGAGCTTCCCTTCATGAAACTATTTGGGAGTTTCTGATGCTGGTTTGTCACTGTATATAAAATAACTCAAACAGACTCCATGAAGAAAAAGAAATACTGTGATGTAACTTTGCTTTCAGGAAAGAAATTAACTGTTCTTCTGTTTTCATGGAAAAGAGTAGGTGTGGTGTTGTCCTTAACTCCTTGTGCACAGCATCTGTACAGGAGGTTAAACCCCAGAGTGCTTTCATCTCTCTACAAAGAAGGGAAAATGGGATGTGTAGGAGCATGATACACTGCTGGCACCTGTTCTTCATATCCAACCCATCCCGTGCCATTCTTGCCCTCAATTCCACTCTGAACCTCTGTGGAGACATGTGCAGTCTGGATTTAGTCTCCTTCACAGATGGCATCTTTTATGTGTTGTCTTGGGCTGTGCTGCCCATGAGATAAATATAAATATATATATATATGTCTAAAACTTGAATGTATCACAAACACAAGGTAAAGTTCTTCGGTACTCACTGTTCCTCATGCTGCTGCCCCAGTAGCACCAGGTGTAAATGTATCAGGGGGGCTCTCCAGAGGGGTTCCAGTTTGTTTAAGGCTTTCTGGGTTTGTGTATTTTGTCCTGTAGCAGCTCTTCATTTTGTGTATAAGGACAGTTCATAAACACATGTTGAATCTCAACATGGTGCCTGCTATTTCCTGCTATTTCTGACCTGCCTGGAACACAGACAATCCTTATTCACACCAGTTAGCTCCACTGGAAATCTACCCAAGAACATTTCCTGATACCTCTTTCTTTTTCAGGCTGCCTCTTTAAATGTGGATCAAAGGAAACTCATACCTACTAAAATGTTAAGAGATTTCTGATTGCCCAACCTATCAAGAGACGTATTAATTAATTGAAGTAGGTGCTCATTTGCTTTGGCACAAACAGAGAAAGGAGGAGGTAGAATATAAAGAATGATGTCCAAACTAGCACAAATTAACCTTGTGACTGTGATACCTGCTGTGCTGATGGAAATCACTTCAGGCTGATTAAGGCTTCATCCACTATCTCATTTGCTTGTTGGTTTATCTGAAAGGGCCTCTATTTGTGTGTATGTGCATAAAGTAGGGACTACAGTTTTACCTCATTAAATGTGAAACTCTGCTTGGAGGAATATTGCTCAAGAAAACCACATCAGGCCAGGGTTTTGAAAATGCAGACTTGTTTAGAGAATGCATTTTAATATATTGAAGCCTCAAGCCATCTACCTCTGCTCCTGAGAGCTCTACCTGAAAACTTTCAGGGCTGAATAATTTAAGGTTTGGGTTTTTTTTTTATTCTTTCTGCAAGAAATACTAGTCTGATGTTTTATTTTCTTAAAGTCTGAACTCCACATAACTTTTTTTCAGAACTGTTTATCCTCACTCCAGACATGAACCTTGGAAAGGTGGCAGAAAAAACAAACAGCTGCTGTGTTTTTGGGCAGTCTGCATTCCTTTAAACTCTCTGAGATCAGACTTGTGCTGAGATTTTCAAATTATTTGTCCTAGGGCTTAACCACTTTCACTCCTGCTTAAAAGTCAGTGAATTTGCCATACTGGTGCTTGTGAGAGCTGTCATGCAGAGCCTTAATGATTCAAGAACTATGAATATATGATGTGTTCTTAGGGCAGTTTATTATTGTTTCATTCAAACTTCACCTACCTCCCTAATCATCTTTCCATTTTTGGACTCCAGTTCTTTTTTTAATTTAAGCACATTGCTTAAGATATTCTAGGGAACTTTGTTTTGATTTTGGTTTTGGGGGTAAGTTTGATACATATAAAAATGTTATTAATGGACCAAGGTGGAGGTAGTAAAAAAGACTGCCACATTCCCAAGGCCCAGAGTCAGAAATTATCTTCTCAAGTTTGGGTTTCCTTCCCAAGTTGGAGACAGGAAGAAGATCCTGTGGCAGTGTTTTGTGTCCTCTTTATGAGGTCTCCAAAATACGTTCTGTGAAGCTGGTGGAAGAGTCAGAGCAAGGCAGGCTTGTGTGGTAAAAACATATTTAATGGTTTGGGCCCTCATGTGGATTTTCTTGCAAGGGAGATGTGGAGTTGGTACTTCTGCTTCTGCCTTTTAAGCAGCCTAAATCCCAAGTGTGTCTTGCAGTGCCTTTCCAGTTCCTGGAACTTCCCTGAGTGCAGAGATTGGTTGTACCAGGTCGCTATTCTTGTGAGATGGGTTAAATCCAAATGTGTGTTTACTAGCAACTGGAATGGACAAACAAAGCAGTCAGGCCAGTTCTGAAGGGCTTTTCAGTTAACTGTGCTCATTCTTTTCTTTGGGCCCTTTTCCAGCAAAGCACTTAGGCACGTGCTTAAAGTTAAAGCCTGTGCTTAAGTGCTCTGCTGGTCTGGGTCCTTTATTTGCTGTCCAAGCATGTTGGTATGAACAGGCTGTTGGCTCTAGGAATGTTTGGGGAACTCTTCTTCTTACCCTGTTCATTTTCCTCCTTTGAACCTTTTGGCCACCTATGGCCCAGAAGATTAATTTGTCCTTTCAGTAGGACATGGAGAATGATTTGAAAATGGTGTTTGAAAACCTGTAGCAGGTTATTGATTAATTGGCACTGATTGTGTAGGAACTGTGTATTTGGAAAAATCAAAGTCAGTCCAGCCAGAGGAGTTTTCATATGATGTCTTGCTGGCAGCATTTGTCATGTGACAAAAGCATCTTCAGACTGTTCAATTATGGATTGGATATGTACTATGGATTTAGTATCCAGAAAATTCTCCTTAAGTAACTGCTGTCTTTTAGGCACTTGTTATTTTTTGATCTGTATGCAGATTTGCTTGTTTATTTATTTCTGGTTTTCACTGCTGCAGTCCAGAGTTGCCCATCTCTGATTCCTGCAGGCCAGCAAGTCTTGTGCTGTCCTTCCTCATCATTCCCATACCATCCATGGCAAGTCAGGGCAGGACAACTCAGTTAAATTCAGACCTTGGGATTTCTCTCTGGGTCTTGCAGCAATGAAAGTTGGCCTTTCACTTCTAGAGCCATTTTAGGACACCAAGGAGTTGATTTTCTTTGTGCTTTTTTTTGGTGAGGCTGCAAACCACTTTGCAGCAATGAAAATGACGGAATGTGCAGCCTGATATTGCTGACCTGACTGTGGAGGTAGCAAGGAAAATCCATATGGGATAAGTCAAGCACAATCCTGCAGTTGCTTCTGCAGACATATGACTTACAGAAATGCCCCAGCTGACGTCAGAGACACTTTTTGTTCAGGTCAAGTTACTCACACCCATGTCTCTTTAGGATCAAGCTCATAAATAAATAGTTCACAAAATTGCCTTTAGAAATTTCATTCTTAATTTCTCTCAAGCGAAAATGTCCAGGCTCTCTATGAACAGTGATCTTTTTAATTCCGTCATTTAATTTGGTAAAACACACAAATGTGGAAATTGTTTTGGCTCTTTTTTCATCAGAAACATATAAACCAATAAAGAGGGAATAAAGTATTCCTTTTTAGGTGTCTAACACAGGGATTTTGAATTGAAATTATCTGGATTTTTAGTCCATTCTTCTCTGTGCTTGCAGCATTTGTGAGTGTATTTTCTGCAAGTATTGCACTGTAATTCAAGTTCCAAGAAAGGGAAAAACAAAGATTTTAGTGTTGTTAGGGCTGCATGAAAGGGTTCATTAGCGTTTAGAGCAGTGGTAAACTCCACCCTGCTGGTTCAGCCTCACCTTTCCCAGTGCTGGGTGAGAGACAAGCTCAGGCAGTACCTGGGGGGCTGAGCTCTGGCTCTGAGAGAGCTGGGGATGTGCATTCCCAGGTGAAGCTGTTTTTAGGATCTAAATAAATATAAAAACCAATCATGTTCACCTTCCTCATGTAACAGGCTAAAGGAGCAACTTCTCTCTTTTAGCCACTCTCCCAAGAGCCCATGAGTTGATCTGGTTGGTTGTTAGAACAAATCAGAGTGGAGTTAATTAGTGCAGTCCCTTCTCTTTGGCAATGGCAGCAGAGATGCTTTCAGAGGAAAGGAAAGGAGAGAGGAATCCTAGAACTGACAACATGTTAGCATCCTTCTGGGGCCAGTGCTTTGAAATCATGCTCAGTTAATGAGCATTTATATTCCCTTATGCTATTTCTCTCTGTTATTGTGACTGGAAGCAATCTAGGTAACCATGTAATGTAGCCTCCTTTTTATTTTTCTTTTATTTTCTCTTGGTCCCAGCAATACCCTCTTTCAACTGCAGAATGATTGCTTGTTTTCTTTGAATGTCTTTATTGCTGCCTTCTGAGGAATAATGACACCTGATTTATCTACTCTGTAGCCTTTCTTATTTTCTGCATTGATCTCCATTCGTCTCCCTGCTGATGTAAATGAGCTGAAATGTTTTTTCATTCTTACTTTATGGAAATTTATGTGTTCCTTTACTCGCTTCTGTTACCTGTTTCAGAACTCCTTGGTGGGGTTTCCTTTGTTTGGTTTATGAAATCCCACAGCTGTCCAAATAATACTGCTGGTGTCTTTGCTTTTTGAGATTTGCTCGGAAATGTGCCCTCCTTTTTACATGAACACAATTACAAAGGACTGTAAATGCATGCCATTATTATTAATTAAAGATACTCTAGAAATAGATGCACTGCTGCTGTCATTTAAAATATTAAAATACAAGCATACATGTATGATGTATGTAAAATGAGCCCTCTTGCTTTTCCTTTGATTTAAATCACTTACCTTAAAATCTAACAAAACCTGTTTGCAAAAATTGATACTGATGACTAAATTTTGACCAAATATATCTAGTATGTAAGAATGACTTTGTGATTTTAAGAGTTTACACTGACAGAACTGATTTTTGTGGTAGGAGCTAACAACACAGCTTATTCCCTGAGCAGGAATATCTGATGTGTGTCTTTGGTTCAGGTGCCCCTGGCAGCTGTATTCTGTCATCCAGACTTGAGTAAGGCTTGAAGGTGGTTTCCCTGAGTAAAGGAGGACTCCATATTCGAGTTTAGCATGTGAAATGGGATCAGCCTCCATCAGAATGCAGTTATTAAGACTTTCTTTTATTGCAGTACTCTTGGCAATTTCCCTGCTTCTGTTCTGGTTTCACTTAGGCTTTGTCTGGCCACAAGTGCATGACAGCCGAGGCTCCAGTTCAGCACAGTCTGACTAAGCTGGTAAAAACTCCCATTAACCCCACTGACAGCTCTTCAGGACTTTCTACTCACACATGTGTTCAAGTACTGTGCTAAATTAGACTATCAGCAGTTTGATGGTAGGAATATATACATTATTTACTCATGAATTAGTAAAATGTGTCTTTGCAGTGAATGTGTGAAGAGATTTCCGGGCTAACAGTTCACTCCCTCAAAACACCACTGGTAGGGCTGTAAGGGTGGGGTTTTTTCACACCACTCTAATTCTGCTCAATTGTATGAAGACAGCAGAAACCACATAATGAAGTGTAGCTCTGATCCTGTGAAGATTTGTGCTCCTGGTTGGTGTCTGGAGTGTCAGGGTGCACACGGTGCTGGCCTCAGCTTCTGCCACACTTCCCAAACTGCTGGAAGAGTCAAGGCCTCCCTAAACCCTTCTGCTCCCTAAACATGAGTGGTGGGTGTGGATGTCCTGTGTTTGCTTTTCCCCCAGAGGAACGACACAGGGTCATGGAGCAGTAACTGTGGTGTTCCTGTAGGCTACCCATGTTATTCCCTGTGGGATAAGGATGTCTGGAATAATGCAGTGACTGTTTTTCTGTGGCTGTGCCTGGTGCTGGCAGATGTGCTGGGTGATGGACATGTGGATGTGCTGCTGCTGTTGTTGTACTGGGAGAAGCTGATGTTGCTTACAGGAATAATCTCACTCTGTCCAAAGCCACACGGTGGGGAGGGAGCTGAGACCCAAATTCCTTTTTCTCAGTGACTTGTAGCTTAATCTCTTCACCAGCTTCCTTGAGTGTTCAGTGAAGCCTTGAGCTGTGGTAAATTTGCCCAAGCTCAGACTTCCAGAGGAAGCTGTTCACTGGCTCTGTGTACCAATACTTCCAGTTTTAATTGTGTCATATTTTTAACTGCCAGAAGGTAACAGGAGAAAATGTGTTTTTTAAATACAAGCTCTTAATTGGAATAAATATTTGACTTCCTATTGCAGAGTGGTTTGCTTGAAATACTGAGCATGTATGAATATATTTTTGTGATTGAATTGAACAGAAACATTGCTGATGTTGCAGAAGGCAGGAGGAATGTCCCAAGACTGCTGGACTGCAGTGGCTGGAGACGTGAGCTCTACTTCCAGTTTTGCTTTTTGTTTCGCTTGCCATTTTTGGATGATGTTTCCTTTATCACCTACCCTCCTCTTATTAAGCCTATAAAATTTGAAACAGTGATTACTTAAAACAGGGGTTCAATTTTATACATATGCGTGGGTTTTTTTGTTTCTCTCATCTTTAAAGATTTAAACTACATTTGTCCTTAGAAAGATTTTTTTTTTAACATGTTCAGCATTAGTGTCTGAATGGTGTCTTTCTGCCTGGGTCTCAGTCTCTAGACTGAACCTGTGGAGTTCAGGATTCAGTTTAGGGGTCTGAATAAAGTTTATTCTTTGACCCTTGGCCAAATTCCTCAATTTTCTTTGCCTCTGTTTGCCATTTTTTAAGGGAATGGACTAAGATTTCCAGCCCCACATGGTATGTCTGATTTGTCTAGACAATACATTTTTTTGTCTAGGACTGTGTCTCATTATGAGTTCTCCAACAATGCCGAAGACAATGGGCTTGAGTCTTGGTTGGGTGTCTGTAACATAATACAGAATGAAATCAATAAAAAACTCAGCAATCTGCTGACTGTTGGCTTGCCCTTGCCTCATGACATGGTGAGGAGTATGTGGGTGGATAGAATGTTCTTATTTTGTACTTTCTGATCCAACTCAATGTGTTTAGCTAAGTGCATCCACTGAAATTATTAGAGCCACACAAGGGATTAATTAATCTGATGTGATAAATTGGACTTCAGATGGGAGGTTCCTTACAGGTTTGGTGACATAACTTCTAGGAAAACTGAATTCAAGACTCTTAAGTCTTCCCATCTTTTGATAGCATGGTTCTAAAGAGAAACTTCTAAAAAGAATTGAACTCTGTTACAAATCATAGAAGAAATATCATCTCATTGTGGTCAGTGTGATTCACCTTCTGTTGGATGACTTTTTTGACATTTGCAGTGTTTGATGCATTTATTTGTATTTTTAAAGGACAGGTTTAAATAGATTACAGCAGACACAAACAGGCACATTCTCCCAATCCAAAGTAAATATCTGCATGTGTGCACATTGCAAACACGTGTGTGTATTTATGAAAAAAATAAAACAAGCCAGTTTCCTTACAGTACTTATGTATCAAATGCACATTTCCACATCTCTAACAAGATGTGCAAATTTTAAATTTTAAGGTACCTCATCCAACCCAGAATTTTCTTTAGGTGAATTAATCCTTAGAGCCTGAGTGTCACGAAAGGGGCTTTCCCAACAACCTCTGAGTAAATTGGGGATTTATCTATGTAATATAACATCAGTCTCATACCTCCTTTGGAACACAGGAAACATCTACACTCTACATTTCTCAAGAGACTCCTGTGCTTATTGTGGTGGTAATTGGAGGTCAGTCTTCACTCTGGTTGGGTGGTCAGAAGGTTGATGCCGGAGTTTAAAGCACTTCATTGCTTTGAAACCTCGTGCTGCTATGTAGGCTTTGAAAATGATCCTATTGTTCTTCTTTTTTTTTTTCTTCCTTTCAAAGTGGCACCCAGAGTTTAAATATAACATGGAATCTTGTCAGGGAGTGGCTGTATTCAGAGGAGATTAATTATAGATGTGGGTGTAGAAAATTGCAAATGTGAATTGTATTTTACATACAATAAAATCTGTCCCTTTAAGTAAGCAACAGACTTGCTTAGAAAATCCTGTGGTTTAAAAAGCCAGCCAAAAACCTCTAAGTGTTACAGCATGAACACCAAATATTAGAGCAAGGTTTGAGTTAATTAATACTTTTTTCCCTTTACAGAAATAGTTTGAACTTTTTGATTTGCTGATTGAACGACTTTGTTTCCTGCTCAGTGCTTGTTGCTGAGGGCTGAGTGACATCCACATGCACACAGGGTGGTGTGAGCTCAGGAGGATCATGACTCCTACACCCTGTATGCCAACAAAAGACCTAAAAGCTCTGTCTGGATGAGTTTGGAAGACCTGGTGTAATGCCTATGCCTGCTGGTGAGGGTGTTGATGGATCCCAGTCCCCCAAGGGCTCTGATGTAGCTGCCATTCCCTAAGGGCCTCTCTCACCTAAAAGAGAGTGTTGCTCTTTCATGGGCTCTGCTTTGGCAGCGAGATTTATGGCAGGGAAAGGGGGACCTGGTTTATATTTTTATATAAAAGCTGTGCCACCAGTCCAGTGAGAATTCTGACTTACAAGATGTGAGGCCAACAGAGCTGCTGAATACAAGTTCACAGATTTTTAACCCCAAATTTAATCTTGTTGGATGGGAAGGAGTCTGGTAGGACCCTGCGAGTTCCCTGAGTCAGCAGTGTTCAGGAAAAAATGGGGGGAACAGTATATCATTAAACCAATGTTTTAACCACAGCTTTGAAGGAAAAGCTGTGAAATCTTCACACCATATGTAGTACTTCCACATAATTTTTTTTGCAACAACAAAAAAACCCAAAAATCTTGTAAGGGTTTGGAAAGATATTATATAGCCTAATATCTGGTTGGGTATTACCTTCAAATATGCAGCTTGTAGTTCCTGAGCTGTTCACTGTCTTTTTGGTTGATGGCTTTGTGGATTGATGTCTTCTAGCAAACTTGCACACTTACTGGAAAGAGAAATCTTTTCGATTAAATCCTTTTTGTTGGAAACTGAGGAGCTATTTTCTGCTGCTCAATTTTCCTCATGGTGAGGAAAAAGAAAACACCTAGGTAATTTTTCAAACATTAACTTTTGAGGTTTGAGATCTGGAGTTTAATCCTATTTCACCCATGAAATATGACAAAATTGCCCCTAGCCTTAGTGTGAACAAATATTGGCCTTTCATCATGATATTGGATCATTCTTATTTGTATTAATATTTTTTTCTCTGCAGCTTTAGTGATGATTTCAAAGTAGGGAGAAAGCTTTGCTTTTGCTGTGCTATTTAACTTCCTTCAAAAAATCTAAATGGCAGCCAGACTACTTTTAATTATTTATGATAAATAGAGGTGTTATCCAGAGCATAGGAAGGCTGAAGCAGGTAGAATTGCTAACACTGATTACAGTAATTTCCTTGCTACCTTTATTGAACAGGTTTAAATCCTCAGACATGCAAAGACTGAAAGTCGGGGCCTGTGAGTACAACTGGGAATGTGTCTGCTACTTGTCCCGAACAGGCTTTCCCACCTGTCTTCTTTGTTTGGCCTGTTTAATGTTTTGTTGGAAGAAGAAAACCTTTTTCAGGCAAGAATCAAATTGCATGGCTTGCTAAGACAATGGGTTTGGGCAGGCAGGAATTTCATAGGCTTTGGGTCAAAGGCAATAATCATAAAAAGGAATGTGTTGTAAATGTTAGGAACTTGGGGTTTGCGTGGCTGGGTGGCTGGAGCAGCCCCTGACAGGTTTTGCTGTGTGTACCTAAATTAAAGAGCTGTTGAGGATGTGAAAGGAGGGGAGTGCAGTCAGGGCACAACCAGACTCTCTCACCCTGAGCTTTGCAGCCCACCTGCCCCAGAGATGGGCTGAGGGACAGAGGGACAGCAGGAGCAGCTCCTCTACACCACCCTGAGCTCAACCCCCTGCCCTGATTCCTTTCAGCAAACCCTTAACAGGAGCAGCATCTCCTACACTTCACACAATTCGAGGCTCAGTGATCAGATGTCACTTTTCTTCTCCCCTTTCTTGAGAAGTATTCCCTTAGGACAAATTTTCCCTATTTCCTCCAGGCAGCCAAATACACCAAGCAGGCAGAGACATTTTTCCTAAATGCCAGTGGTGGATGTGGATCCAGCAGTCTGGTTCTGTTTCAAAGACTATGGATTAATGGATATGGCATTACCATAATAGAGCAGAGAATAATTACAGGTTTCCTATTGCTCTGTGATAACCTCCACTGTATTTTAGGCTCTTGCAGCACCAGTGCCCAGTTCTGTTCTTGGATGCTGGGAGTATGTGTGCTGGGTATTAAATTTTTTTGCCTGGAACATTTTTGCACAAACCACAGTCAGATCTGTGACTGTGTTAGAGCTGTAAATTGCTTGCTTTTGTGAAAAGCCTTGAGACTGTGGGGTGCATAATTTGGGAGGACATTGGCAGCCTGGCCCAGATGTCAATATGTGGAGACATTCATTTGAGCAGAATCTACACCCTGCTTTGCAATTTGCATTCAAAATCTGTTTTAAATTTAAACTTCGTAGAACAAAAGAAAAATCATTTGATGTTATGACAGTAACACTCCATTGTTTCAGGTCTCCTTCTTGCATTCACAACGTCATAAAGCTTTCTTAGCTTTTGATTCTTTGTAGCTTTAAATAAATCTGCCCAACAGACCACAGAGAGTTACTTTATCCTACTGCACACTATTCCTTTTGGGATCCAACTGTACCCTATCCTTGCTTCTGTAGGATTTAGCTTTGGCACAGCCCTCAGCAGGTGCAGCTGGCTTTAGTTCAATGATCCAGCGATTGAACTGCTGCACTGTTAATGATGCCTACAAAATTAATTAAGTTCATGAGTTAGGTTCATTTCTGAGCAGTTGGGATGAATGGAGCAGATCCTTTTGCTTTGGGATTGAGAACAAAGCTGCCATTCACCTCAGGATGCCCCAGCCAGGGGTTCTCTGCCTTTCAAGCTGGTGACTGACTCATTTTCCAGGCTAACTAATCTTGTACCAGCCCTCGGGAATGGAAGGTCGTGTAGAAATGCCTTACGGGGTCACTTTCCAGGAAAAAAACTGTTTCTTTTAGTAACTTTTAGTTGATAGGACTTACCTCTCAACCTATACTCAAAATAGGGATGGCTTCCACAAGACAGCTGCAGTTAAGGAGTAGCCCCCAGGGTTATTTTCATAGCAGATGTTGTCCCAGGCAGGGCAGGATCTCTGCAGGTTTGGGAATTATGTCTATGCTGCCTTTATCCCTTTTGGAGTGTGGGAGATGTGTCAACAAACAATGGACCAAAATGTGAAGCTCTGGTGACTCCAGAAGAAGTAGTTGTGGAGAAGTTTTTTGAGACTTTTATCTTTTAGATACATTTTTATGCTCATAACTTAGAGCATGCAGTAATCCCCATTTTCAATGAATGTATCTGATTTCCTTTTCTCCAAGTTCAACAGAGTGGGAGAAAGTACTCAGAATGGGCAGATAATGTGGGAAGAGCAACACAGAAACAAATTTTGATCACCTGAATGATACAAGTCCAATTGCCCTGGATCCTTTCATAGGTTAGTTGCTTCCAGACAGCATTTTGGGAATTACAAGTGTGTATTCACAGGCTCTCTGTGTTCTTAAGACTGCTGAGATTCTGGTCATGCAGGACTTCAGCACATCCAGTCAGTCCTCAGCAAGAAACTTGTAGGAAACTCTAAACATAATCATTTTCCTGTTGAAAATCTGGTTTAAATAAAAGAAAATTTTTCCATGCACGATGGTTGGGTGGGTTTTTTTTTTTTTTTTCAGTGGGAAAAGTCTAAGCAAAACTTTTTGTTCTGGACAGAGAAAGGAAATCATTCATTTCATTGTGCTGGGAATATGCTTGAGGAAAAGAGTCTCCAAGCTCATGGTGTTTCAGACTGGCTACATATGGTTTCTGCTACTGAGGGGGGCTCCTCAAATCCTGTGTTGGATTTGCAGTTGGGAGAGGACTGTTCCCTCAGGTACTGCCTCTTCTGTGCACCTTTCAACCCAACTGATCCTAGGAGTAAAGTAGGAGAAGCATTTGCTTCAACCCATCCAGCTTCAGCCAGCACAAGTCTGGTGTTTATGACCAAATAATTGAGGCAACGCTGCCAGATAAGAAAAATGGAATATACCACGGCAGATATTAGTAGTGTTTGTTTAATGTCTGCCCTTCATCTCATCAAACTTAGGAGTTCTGTGAAATATAAGATTTTCTCATAGTTGAGGCTTTCTTTGGAGGTGTACTGATTTGGTTCTTCAGGTGGTTCTTTCCCATAGTGTCTTTCTGGATAGAGTTTTCCCAAGTTAGGAGCTGTGCTATCCCCTTTTCAGGGTGATTCTCTGGAGGAGAATTTCTGAATGCTTTCCTATAAAGTGAATATATATAAAATACAAATAAATATAGGATGTATAATATACATCTATAGCATTGGCTTCAGCAGTTACAAGCCATGAATGAACTGTTCTCTGTGCATGTGCATAGAGCTCTCCAGGATGTACAGACTGAGCACCTCATCAGGTGAGGGGCAGGGGTTTGAGTTCAACCCATCCAGGTGCTTTTGAAGCATGTGGTGATGCTAATCCATCATGGCCATCACAAAGAAATCCTTTCCTTTGCGCTGTTATCTGAGAGAGCAGAATGCCTCTCTGCAGTATGAGGCTTTCTCTTTGATATTAGGGATTTGGATGAAGCTGTATTGTTCCATTAAACACCTCCTTTCGGAGTGGCAGCAAGAGTGGAAGAAGGAGATTGAATCCCAGAGAAGGGTAAACGCTCAGACTGTGTTTTAAAAAAGCATTTTGAGTTTCTTGCTGTGGCCATGAAAATAAAAACCTGCCAACATAATGTGTTAGTGTTTTAGCCCAGATCTGAGACTGGTTTACATACTAGAACCTTCCACTTAGAGATCTGCCAGTCAATTCATTTGGGAAACGTTGTCTTCCCCAGTCCGTTTTCCGTGTTGCGTTAAAAAATTCAACCCAAACTCCTCTGTTTCTCCTTGTTCTGTGAGCACTTTGAATTTATAAATCTCCAGGATGTGTTCACTCCAGCCATATCCTGCCAGAGAGCTCGGATCTGCTGGAATTCTGTGGATTGGCAAGGGCTGATGTCTCCCCATGCCCAGTGATGCCTGTGTGTGTGCTGTGGTGTTCCACAGAGGGAGCTGTGTGGGACAACAAGCCCCTCCTTCAAACATGTTCTTTGGAGCCTTTTTCAGGGTGGAGCATTAGTTCAGAGATTCAATCTAATTAGAAAAAGACATATTCGGGTTTGATGATAATTTGTTATGATTTGGTATTTCCCATATTTGGGAAAACTTGATGCATTGTTTTTCACTCTTTATGTCTAAATTTTTCCTAAAGTGATGAAGTGCTTTTTATTTCAAATACCCTGTCTTTATTTTTCCTTTTAACGAGAGGTTTGAAACGATTTGGGGAAAATGTTTACTTTTTCCCAGTATTTTCTTCAGCCTAGAATTTATTTATTCACCCAGTTTTTGTCAAAGGTCCTAATTAGATTTCTGTGTCTGGCTTTTAAATCCTTGGAAATTGGAATTCTTTATATCAACATTGTCATTGCTGTAGTTACAGGTCATGTGCTTTTTCTGTTCTCAAACCAGACACTGAGTTGTGATTGTGTGGTCTATTCTTAAACTATTAAGAAGAAAAAAAAAGGGGTTAGGGGTGTCAAAAGTGTTTTAAGAGTAGTCCTGAAATATTCTCTGCATTTATTGACTGCATTTATTTATAGGGATATAAGTAATTAACTAATGTCTTTTTTTTCCCCCCAAAATATGTAATGTTAATTATTTTCTTGCAGCAAAGAGCAACCAACACACCTTTACAACCAGTGGGATGTGAATGACCACCACTTGTCCTCTGGTTGTAAAAACATGGTTACTCCAGTAGAACAGGATGGAAGGAACCATAAAGCATTTAAAATTCACATTTCTGTCCCAGATGAGAAAGTGGGAGTTCAGAGAGTCCATGCAACCATCCCATCTTTTGCTCAGTGTCACATAAGAGGATGCTGCTTCTTGTTGTAAACCCCCCAAAACATGGAAAACAAGTCCCAGATAGTTTTCCAGCTGTGTGGAAAGGCTCTTCCTGTTCTTATTTGGCTTTACTCTGTCTGCAGGATCAGTGGCTATAAGCTGTAACTTTGATTTACAGATAGGAAATAAAAATAGCTTCTCTTTTTCTGCTCAAGGCCAGGTTGGATGGGGCTTGGAGCAACCTGGGCTAGTGGAAAGTGTCCCTGCCCATGACAGGAGGTTGGAATAAGATGAGCTTTAAGGTCCCTTCCAGCCCAACCCATTCTGTGATTCATGTTTCAGTCCCTGGGTAGTTTCCTTAGATGAAAGGGAAGATTTTTTTTTTTTTACTCCAAAAAATAATTTTGAAGAAAAAAATTTTATTTGGTTTTTTACTTATGCAAAACTGCAAGAAGAAGTCAAATGCTTCAGTAAAACTGAGTTTGCTTTGAAGATACATGTTCAAATTGTACCATCCTAATAAAGAGAATATGTCTGTATAAGCTCACCTTGGCTAAACATGAGTCACAAATAAGCTGTCTTGTAAAACATCAAAGAAAATCCACCTCTGAGCAGGGTTTCACTTTGAGAACAGTTATGATGATGTGTTTCCTTGAGATGCATCTGAGCTCTCTTGCACTTGCTTGTACTGTGGTATTCCCAGGACTACACAGAGCTGCAGTTTTCAGTGGTATTTAGCATTTTTAACACCTTTTAGTTGACTGACTTTTCAAACACAGTTTAATACTGATCTTTTGAGATGATTCTTAGTGTTCAGACAGAAAGCAGCCTATGTAATACTAAATCATCAGGAATATTGTTCATACTTAGAGGAGGAATAAGGTCAGGGATATTGATAAAAACCATTCTGTGTGTTAGGACAGATTTTCCTGGGAGTGTTCTTGTCCTCTGTGTATATTCTGCTCCTGCCTGTGCCCCGTGGTGCTGTCCTGGCACAGCAGAGTTTAACATCAGCTTCTCAGGAATGAGACTTCATCATCCAGATCTCCTGGAAATTGTATTTCAGTTGTAAGAGCAGTAACACAAAGTTTTCCTGAGGACAAGCTCTGTGCAAAGCAGTGATTTAGCCTGCAAGAGCAGCCCTCTGAGCTGCCTGCTCCTGAGCTGTTGTGTTCCTGCCCTGCTCTCCCCCAGGCACATGCACAGCCTGTTATTTCACTGATTTATGCAGTGAAGTGGCCAGACCAGGAGTTGTTTCAGCAGAGAAGAATCTTAAACACAAGGTCCTTTTAAGGTCCTCAAGACGTGCACTCCAAACAGTAACCAGTTTTTATTATTTTTTTTTTAATGTGAACATTCTGCTGGAATTTTTGACCAGTGGAGAAGAGATCCTTTTGCAGAAACTTGTTTCTAGTCACAAGCTTAAACCCAAATGTGTTCATATATTGTCTCTTTTCTAGGTCTCTCTGTACAGTGGTGTGCAAGTGGACATACACATCAGATAGAGGTTGGGATGACAGTTTCTGGAAAATGATTGGTTTGGAAGATCTGGTGAAGGATAAGTATGAAAAAATAGGTATATCAGGGTTTGGGTTTTAATATTAATAAAGCTACAGATATAGTCATATTAATAAATATACATATATTAATAAAAAGCTTTATGTGTGTACATCTGTATAAAATATATAAATATATAGTGAGAGATGGGGCTTTGAGCAGCCTGGTCTAGTGGAAGGTGTCCCTGCCTATGGCAAGGGGTTGGAATGAGATGAGCTTTAAGGTCCCTCCCAACCCAACCCATTCTCTGATTCTATGAATAAAAGATACATACATATAAAAAGATATTTTGCTGTATTATTGTGAATGTCAGCAGCTTCAAATGAGTTGCTGAGATGCCCACAGGGAACAAACTTCCTAAGTGCATTTTTTACTTTGCATTGTTGGGAGAAACCATGTTTAAATTTTTTATCTCCTACCCTTCAGAAAGGCCTGGAAGGCCTTTCTGTGCTGCTCAGTCTCAACAACAGAGGAGTGAAAAGGAGCCCCAGCAGCTGATGACTTGAAGGACACACTTGATGTGGCTATATTGGATGGCAGGCTACAAAAAAATCTACAATATAGTAATTTATAGCTGTTACTGATAGTGTGATTTGTGACCTGTACCTATCTGTCCTATAGTCATTTTCAAAAAAGGTGCTACTTCTGCTTGTTTTTATCTTTGTACATTTTTTCCCTCTCAGAGCCCAAGTTTAATTAGAATAGTAGCCTTGCTAATAGCAGTTCCTACAGCAGATATTCATTAAAAGTCCATAACATTAATATACCAGAAAATTTCCAGGATAACTTTATTAGATTTTCTCTGTTAAGTTAATGGACTTTTAATGGATGTCCTAAGCAGACATGTCATTAACAAGAATATTACCAGACATGAATTAAAATATGCTCATTCATCAAAGTTAATTATCTGAAATTTCCTTTGTTTTTTTTTTAAATGTCGAGCACTTTGAACAAGTTTGTACAGCAGTTTGAGTGAGCAACATGAAATGGAAATGGTGGAGGAAGGATTGTAATGAAAAGAAATGTAATGAAATCGATAAACTTTTCTGATCATCACATAATCTGCCATCAGTCATTTTGGGGTTATCAGAAAATAGTACTTGAAAGCTTCCTTGAATAGATTTCAGCTTTTCTCCTGCAAAGGAAACTGCTTATGCAGAGGTACAAAACCTACCAAGAGAATGAGGCTTTCAACTTCCTGAGGTTTTGGGTTGAATACAGTTCTTACAACATCTGTCACATGTGGCTTTTAGCAAATCTTCAACAAGTTAAAATAAGACTTGTAATAAATACATGTTTTTTACCAGAAAATTGAACATCTTGCCAGCTGGTGGTCTCATGGAAGGGTATTTTAAAAATAAATTATTTATGAAGTGTAAGCTAAGGCTTGAATACAATATTTATGCAATGCACTTCAAGGACAGTGCAAAGCAATTTGCCATTTTAAGTAACAACAGGCATGTTTTAAATGATAAAGTAGCCATTAATAAAAGGGGCCTTTTGTTGTGATGGGAGCCTCATAACACTGGCCTATATATGGCTCAACATTCATTAAGAGAGAGATCATCAATTCAGTATCAGGCTTCCATGTTTGTTAAAACACAACATTTACGAAATAAATCAGTAAGTTATCTTCTGTTGGTATGTTTCTTGCAAGGCAAAAGTGTTTCTCGTGAGTTACTGGAGAAAGTGTCTAGTTCCATGGAAAACTGTGGGATTTTTTAAAGAAATAAACCGTAGAATCCCTGAGAGGGTCTTGACTGGAGCTGGAGAAGCACAGTCTGACCTCCAAAACTGCACCAAACCTTAGGCAGAACTAGCAGCTTGTGCTCACCTTGAGAAATCCTTTGGTTTTCAGCTTCTGGGGCCGATTCCCTCAGGTGAATCCACAGCATAAGACAATTCCTATTTGCATAATAATGCTGAAACCTGGCCCTAGGCAGAATATGAGCTTCTTTCCCTGACCATTTGTCTAACCTTGCCTTTTTTCAAAAGGAAGGTGTTGCTTTTGTTATATTTAGCAGTGCGATAACATCGCAAGAAGCAGGAGAGTGTCCTTAATTTCTGCGTCAGTGCAGAGGGAATGAGGAGCTGGCTGCACCAGTGTGGAACCCAGACAGCCACCAGTCCATTCCTTTGAGTTTCTCTGTTCTTCTTGGAGTCTCTTGGAAGGGTGTAGCTTCAGATGGAGTCGAAACAAAGCACTTCAACCTGCCCAGGAGCTGCTTCATGGTGGTGTGTCCCAGGGAAATGCTTTCTGCCACCCTGAATTCTTACCAGTGTCCCTGAACTTGGGGGAATGGGATCAGTGTTCCAAAGAGAGTTGGGGGCTTTGCTTGTTTTAATGCATTCAGTGGTGTTGGACTTGAGAGGAGCACTGTGAATCAGCTCAGCTTTCCTCAAATTCATCAGGATGGGGTAGATCCACCTACCAGGAAGGTGATGCTCAGCCCCTGAGCAAAGTGCAGCTGGAATGGTGCTGGGTAGAGGGGGATTCCTTCCCACACATCCCGTGGTGTCATCATCCCTCCCAGGAGCCCTAAAACACCACAGGATCACAGCTTGCACCAACTCAGCTCGAGCTGTGTTTAAACAGTGCTCCAGGGTGCTGCCCACAGGGGAACAGCCTCAGCTGCTGGAAGTGCATCCCCTTATCCCAAGGGAAGGCTCTCCCTGGACACTGTGTGCTTCCAGGAGGAACATCAGAGCTGCCATGGCTGCCAGGGAAGGATGGGAAGCAGGGCACTGAGCTGCCCTGCAGATAAAGGAGCTCGAGCTCGTCAGATAACCCAGGCAGGAGGAGGTTGAAGGAAGGTTGTACATGCTCAAAACCTCCTCCTGAAATGAAAACAAAACCAAAAACCTGACAGGGCTGAAGTAATTCTGGTGGAATTTCCTCTTCTGTTCTCAAGCTACTCTGAGCCCGTGTCTGTCTGCTCAAGGTTTGTTTAGCTCAAAGGCAAGGATGTATTTTAGTGCCTGCACGTTCCCCTTGTAAAGAGAGATAATGGCCTTTTTCTCATGTGTCTCTCCTAAAAGATAACAAGGCTCTGAACCATCATTTCTTTCAACCAAAGCAAAATGTCACAAGATAAAATTAGCAAATTTTTCTGACTGGAACAAAAGTAAATACAAAGTTTACCAGTTTTAAATATGCAGAAAAGCTATGTTTGTTTTGTTGGTTTGTTTTTTTTTTTTTCAATCTCTACTAAAATCATTGTTTCCAATCAGAGGGAACCAAAGATGAATAGCTACAAATAGATTTTATTTTTTTAAAAAAAAATTTGGAAGTAGCTTTAACTTTCATGCCACTGGAAATACTTATGGAAATTACCTGAGAACAGCTTCTTTTATTGTACATATTTCTTTTTTCTGGTAAATACGCTTTTAAGCATCACTTTTAAAACTTCTTGCCCTTTAAAAATACATTTACTGTAATCAGAGTGCTGTGGTTCCTGGAGTACACTCCTCTTGGTTTCAGTTTAACTTAACATATGACCTTGTTGATAAGGGAGACCCTCACATCTGACCTTTAGGATCTTCCACAAACCTTTCCCATATCAGGGCGTGGGTTCACATTTGAAAACTCCCAGGCCTTTGACATTTTCTGTTTCTCAGAGCAGACTAACCTTTCAGGGAATCCACATAACAAGTTGTTTGTGGTCCTTTCTGTACATCCTGAATTTACTGATCAGGTTTGTGAAGGTAAAGAGTCTTATCTGGAGATGCTGAAAAATTTATTTGATCCCATTAATTTGCTCACCAAGAGAGTGGAAGACGACGTGTACTCAAACCACTGTGAAAGTGTTGTGTACTAGAGGCATTAGCAGTTATCTGCTGTGGTAAAAGCACATGATGAGTATCTCTTTGTGGTATTCTAAAACCTAGAAAGACATTAACAATTCTGTTAAAATTTCATGTACTGTAGAGCTCCTAGGGCACTGGAGCGTTCATTCCATTTGGAGAAAAATGCCTGATAAATTTTCACCACAGCCTTCTACTTCAGGGCCTACTTAAGGGACCAAATAATGATTTTTTTATTGAATGGTAATATTTCATACCAGGTCTTTTTTGGGTTGAAGATGGTGGCTTTGTGTGAGAGAGCATTGTGGGTGCTGCAGAATAGGTTCTACTGATCTTATAGGATTTGTAGCTTTTGTAAAGGGCTGTTTGTGACCTTCTTTCATCTGTGCTGGAGCATGAAACTGATACTAATGAAAGAGCTGTAGTTTTGCTTAATTTGCTTCAGTGTACAACTGGAAGAATTCTTTAATTTTTGATTTTGGGGGTGATGGTGGCATAAGGAAGAACAGCCCGTGCTCCTTATACATCTCTTTTCTTAAATCCCATTCTGGGTCTTTTTCCCACTCATCCTTCATAACCACCTTCTAGAAGAATACTTTCCGTTTTCCACAAATTGCCCCTATCTTCCTCCAGTAGAATTTTTGTGGGTTTTCGTTTGTTTGTTTTGCTTTGTTTGTTTTTATTTGTTTTGTTGGGGTTTTTTGGGGTTTTTTGTTTTTGGGGTTTTTTGCCCCTATCTTCCTCCAGTAGAATTTTTGTGGGTTTTCGTTTGTTTGTTTTGCTTTGTTTGTTTTTATTTGTTTTGTTGGGGTTTTTTGGGGTTTTTTGTTTTTGGGGTTTTTTTACATTTTGGCACTATGTTTTAAGAAGGGTTCTTTATTAAGAAATATTATTTATTCTTTATTATAAACCCTTCTTTATTAAGAAGGGTTTGACTTGATTCTAAGGTGCATTTCTGGTTAGTGTTCTTTACTCCTCTCCATCAGTTTACCCCATCATTACCCTCCCTGTTCCAACACTCTGCCTGTGCTTTAATGTACAGCCCCAACACTTTGCAACCCCATTTTTAACTCTTTCCTTCATTCCAGAAATTTGGGGACTGCAGGCTTGATGTTCTTATGGGCCTGGGCACTTGCATATGCCATTTTTGAATGTCCTGAAAAGATGGATCTGTATAATTGGAAGACTGGATGTTCTTTTCTAATGCTCTTTCATGTGAAGTACTTATTAATAAAGTGATAGTACAGAAAACCTCTTTTTATATCAATAGTTAAATTCCTGCATGTGCCACTGAATCCTTCCATATGCAAAGCTAATAATGGTGTTGAATATCTCCCTTTTTACACTTTAAATAGAGTCTGCTTAGGTCCTCTGTTTTGTCAACTCTAATACTTGGATGTTCTCTTGATTTATTTACCTTTAGGCTGAAAATGGGAGATTGAGTGCAGGGTGGGAGAACATGGTCAATATTAACTCGATACTAGAGCAGCTGTGGAAGGAATGGTGAATCCATTCATTCTGCCACTTTTCCCTGTCTCTTCCAAGGCCTTTGATGCCAGATGCTCTGGAGCATATGAGGGAATTCCTTGAAAGCTGAGAGAAAGGGATGATGATGATTTTTTTTTTTTTTCACGTCAGCTGGTAGCTGCCAGTTCTTCATAAAACTGGATTGCAGCAACAAGCTTTAAACACTGTTCTTTGCAAATGGTAGAGAATAATAAGTGAAGGGATTCTCTGGTATGGGATGCCTTCATCTGTCTTTCCTTGGTCTTTTGCTATCCTCAATAAATTACAACACACTGCGATTTCAAACAAAATTAAAAGGATGAATCAGAGGATATTTACACTTACATGCTGTCAAAATCCATGGAATTTACAAGTGAATAGTGTTCCAAATATGCTAACATTTTTCTGGCTTCCTGTCATTTCAGTCTGTCCAAGAGCTGTAGCAACTGCAAAGGAGCTGAAACTGGCACAGAGGTTTTTGGGTGTCTCCTTCCTGAGAGCTCGAGGCATTATTTTGTAATACATGATTCAGCAGGAAGAAGTTGGGCTTTTCCTCAGAAAAGCTCCACACTGCTGTGATTTCTGTTTTAGTTTAGACTTTTTCCATCTTGAGATCACTGAATCACACGAATCATTGAGATTAGAAGGGCCATCTTGAAATGACCAGAGCAGGGTCACCTGCAGAAGGTTGTTCAGGGCTGGTGTCCTGTTGAGTTTTAAGTATTTCCAAAGGTGGAAATTCCAAATTCTGTCTGGATAACCTGTTTCAGTGTCCTGACTTCTCCCCAGTAAAAACATTTTTTTATTTGGTTTAAATGTAATTCCCTGTATTTCAGTTTGTTCTTGTCACACTTGTAGTGTCACTGGGGGCCACTGAGAAGGGTCTTTCTCCCTGATCTTTATTCCCTCCTCCCATCAGATCTTGATAAACTCACGGATAAAATCTGCCCCTTCCACCTCCAGGCCTCCTCCTTGCTGTCTAGTCCCAGATACTTTTCCTCTTTCCAATAACTGTTCTTGAGCAGGCTGAGCTGAACTCAGGTGGCTCAAGTTTCTCCAGAATGTTTCCTGGGTGACATTTTCCATTCCTCTTCCACCAGGAAAGGAAGCATCCTTCACCCTGCTTGTCATCAGCCTGAGTCCTTCTGGCAGGTGCCTCCTTTCCACTTCTCCTCTTCTCTGCTCTAAGATATGAGGAGTTCTGTGTGCTGTCCCTCCATCCCTCATAGCTTAGAAAACTCTTGTGAAAGTTTAGATCTTTTCAAAAATAGTATTAAAGAAATATTCCACTGTCCACTCATAGGGTTCTGGTCTTGGACTCTGCCTGCCTGGGGAATCATATGTACTTCTACACTGGCAACACTGGGGATTTGGGAACTTTCTAGGAGCTTTTTCATTGAATTTCTGGTTTTAAATTTCACAGAAGCTTTGAGTAGACTTGGGCCTGTTATAATTGTTCAATATTTAAATCTCTGAGATATTATTCTCCTTCCTTATTTTTCATACTGTTCTAAAAAAAAGAAAAGAAAAAAGACATTTCTCAGAATAGTTCTGGGTCATTCCTTCTTTTTACCTGACTCTTCCTCTCCCTAGTCTCCATTTGTTATTCATCTTCTTTTTTTTGGCTTCAGTTGCCTGCTGAGATAACTTTTAAAACAGTGCTGTCTGCTTTATGAGTCAGGATTCACAAAATCAGAAGAAATATTTCAAACAATTTGCTGGCTTCCTCCGAGTCAGAGGCTGTTGGACTCCTTAAAATTAATGTTTAAGTAGTTTAAAGAGTATCTTAGAACCAATCTTGATTTTATAATTTCCTGTGATGGAGAGCCCACTTCAGACTGAAAGGTTGTTGATTGTTAGTTGCTGTCAGGTCTCAAAATTAATGAATTAATTAAAGAACACTCTTGATTTTTCATCTGATTTAACTTCCTACTTGTGCCTGGCAGACTGTAGGGACACGCTTGACCTGCACAGACTCAAATTTCCTATGATCAAGGAAAACTCTGAGGTTTCCCCCCAAAACTCTTGGGTGAACTGTCATACTTCTCAATCCTTGTAATTGTTTTCCTGGCTAATTTCTGAAGTTTTTTAATTTACAGTGCATCAGTGTCTCCTCAGTAGGAATATTACAACTAGATACTATGTGAACGTGGTGGGGAATAAGCTTGGCTGAAAGATTTAAAAGTGTCTTTTCACCAACTGATGAGATTACTTTTGGTCTGGCATTTATTTCAGTTTGGAAAAAGGGGTAATTATTTATTCTAAGGGGAGTTGTTACTATGTGAGTTGTTAAAAAACATCTAGTAAAAAACAAATCTATTAAGTAATAATCCATTTTTAATACAAGCTAAATTGGCTTTACAGTCTTAGCAGTGTACTGTACCAGAGCAGAGGAACTCTGAAAGTAGAGCAGTAGTCTTGCCATCTGCACTGATTTTTGTATCTAGAGAGACTCTGAGGAATGTTGTGCTGTAAAAACAGTCAGAAATGTCAATTACCAGCCTAGTGAAATTACTGTTTGCAAGCAAAAAACTTGAGCTCAGGTAGCTAAATTTGGATGTAAATACATTTCCTCTTATTACTTAGTAACCAATCAAGATATTGCATTCTATAGCTTTAGTAGGACATCAAATATCTGTGTTTTATACCCAGATGCAGTTCAGCAGTGAGCAGTGAACCACACAGGGCAGGACACATTCATTCTGCACTGTTTCACTGCACTCTAGCAAAGAAAACTCAGCATCAGCCACCATAACGTGCCTGTTGATCCAATGATGCAGAATTTCTTTTTCCTTTTGACCTTTCACCAGGAAAGCTTGTAATTTATACACGGAGTAGCTCTCATTCCTTGGGCCAAAAAGGCCAAGCAATCTTTGTTGAAGTTGGCACCTCTGGTTTGCTGACCAATTTTGTGCTCAGCCTAATGAACCAGGAGCTGCCTGGTTTGATTTTGCCAGTGTTTAGCAGCCCAATACATCTGCCTGCAGTATTTACACATTAGGTAGTCGAGATGTAGTTCAGCCAAAGGCTCTCGGGGAGAGTGGGATGGAAAGGCCCCAAATTAGATTTGCCTCAAGCTACTGTGGCAGCTCGTGTAGACAGAGATGAATTTTGAACTGAAGAAAGCCAAAGTGATTTTTGTTTAACCGTTTTCCTCACTTTTAAATCAGCTGGCGTATAATACCACAATTTGTTTTGGTTTTCCTCAATGAAAACTCTGAAGTCTTTAACTGCCGACCAGGAAGTTTTATGGAGGTTATTTGGAGGTTAAAAAAGCCCCAAATCTCACTGTTCCTAACATCTTTTAACCACCATGCATTCAGTCGTCAGAAAAAAAATTAGCATTATAATTTTACAGTCGGTATCATTATTCTGCTTCCTTCTGATCTTAATGCTATTTTGGCTACTCAGCTGGGGTAAAAACTGTAGAAAAATCAGCCATACATATCTCAGTTAATTGTGAGTATTGCCTGTAATTGAGAGGGATATTTGATAATGTATTGTGAGTGAGATCGGGTTGGGGCAACGTATATTATTTATTGAGATTCCCTGCATATCCCAGACTTTTGGCATTGTGAGAATTGCTATGAAACACAAAAAATGGAGATGATCTGCATGCTTTGTAATGAACATGAAGGGGGGAAATCCCTTACATTTCTTATTACATTTGGATGGACAGTGCCTTTTTTTTTACTAATTCCTTTGATGCCTATTCAGCTCTGTTTTGTTTAACGAGATAACTTCTTCAGTGCATGTTCTCTATCACTTATTTAACAGGATATCTGTTTTCTGTGTTGTCTTTTAAATCAGAAAGCAGTTTAATTGTTCACTTTGGGTGGGGCTGTGAAGTGGGGACTGGATGTGCCCTTGGGTTGTGTTTCATTCTGAGGCTGCTGGGATTTGGGCAAGGGATCGTTATATCCAAATTCAGGTTTGTTTGGGTTTCAGTGAAGGGACATCTCCTTTGAATTTTCTTCCTTTCATACTTTAATGCACTTATACAGCCAAATATATGAATTGCAACCCTGTGAGATAAATGAAAAGCTGTGCTGGAGTCAGCTGGGCCCCCTTTGTTGTTTGAAAAGGGGCTGAAGTACCTGGTTCTGTTAAATATTAGTGAGCCAATGCAGCGAATTTGGATCACTAAAGTTACTGGAGAGGCATTATCTGCCTGGTGTGTTGTGTCTGGTAAATAGCTGGTTCCTGTGCGAAGCACCTAAAAAAGGTAGAGGGTCTTTGGTAGCACATAAATTCTTTAAACAAAGCTTGATCACAGCAAACTCTAACATCAGTCTTCGAAGAAGGATAAAAGAGAAGGAAGAGATTCAGACAGCTTTTTCCTTTTGTAAACTCGCTGCTTTATAGGGGAAAAAATAGCTGGAAATAGCCTGTCTCGTCCCAAATGAAAGGCTGTGGATTAAGGCACTGCATTAGTGAAACAGCTGCACCAATGTGAAACAGAAAGTCCTCCAGCTTCAGCCATTATGGGTTTGTTTGCTTAGCTCTAATTTTGGAAGTCATTATAGCAAAGGTAAATGACTTGCACAGGAGACTACTGTAAACAAAGGACTCGATACATTTACTTTGGCAGGAGCCTTGAGGAGTCTCGGGCCTTTCAGTGCCTCCTTTATGCAGCGCCTGTCCTGCTCTCACTGCGCGCCTGTGTGCAGGCAGCTCTCCCTCCCTCCTCCCCTCCCTTCCCTCTCTCCCTCCCTGTCCTCCCACAGCTTCTTTTCCCCCTGACAGGTCGGATTTAAGGGTGGCAGCACCTGCTGCTGAATTGCTGTGTGCAGCTGTAGAATACCTTTATGTTCAGAGTAGCTGCCTCAGGGTTTCTAAAGCTGCTGTGTTTTGCTCAAGTAAGAATCTGCTCCCTCCCTGTCTAGGACTGGAACACAATCTGTGCCAAAAACTTCACTTTTAATTGTGTCTCCTTATTGGTTGCTTTTTGTGTTTTCTTATTTTATCATTTAATAGCTTTACACTTACAGATTCTGAGCATGCTGATGCTTAGCTGAGTTTTCTGGCTTTTTGGTGAAGACTGAACTATGAGAATGATAATTCCCTTCCCAGGTGTGTGCCCGTGTGGTTGAGTGCAGGCTCTGTCCATTCCACACTGACTTAAACTTGTGTAGTCTTACACTTACACTTGTGTAGGGGGGAGGCAAATTCCTGATGGCAGAACGAGTGCCCATGCAGAGCCTGCTCCTTCCCTTTCACAAAGCTCCTTGGGAACATTTCCTATGGGCCTGGCAGAGCTTTCCTTGATCTGTAGAGCTGGGAGGGTGAAGGAGAGGGGCAGAGTGAGAAAGAATCCCCTCCTTGTGCTCCCGGTTTCTCTGTCCTGCACTCCCTGGCTGCTGGGTGACCCAGGAACTCCCCTTTGCAGTTCCTGCCATGGGTGAATCCTGACTGCTCTCCCTTCCCAGCTGTTGGGAAATGCTTTCAGTCAAGGCATATTTGTTCAGGCATACTTTGACTTTTAAAACATGTGGAGCAGATACTGTTAATTATTTTATTTAAAATACAAGATGATTATGCAGCCTCTCCAAATGACCCTGCATGTCCTCACACACTTTATGCCCCTGGGGGTGGCAGTGCTGCTGGTCATTCTGATAAATAACCAGTACCAAAGGAATTATAGGGTCATTTTCTTGTACTGCTGTAGAGGAGAGGATTATCTTTATCTCTGAAATTGTTCCCTTACTGCTTATTAACTAGAAATACAGTAATTGAGAAGCTGGTAGGAAAAGATTTTGTCTGATAGTAGCCCTGATCTCTAAAATGGAGTATAACTGCACAGTAATCACACACTAAAGTGTTTGACTGGTATGACTGATATAAACTAGCCAACCATGGAATGACATGCCTGGAAAGAGGTTTTATTTCACATTAATTTCATCTCATGCTGTATGTACACCATGGTTGTGCCTTCAGGTGAGACAATTGATTTTGAAGAAAAAGATGTGGGTTTAGCTGCATTAACTCTTTTGAACTTCCTTCCACCTGCAGGGTCTTTGAATGTCAGGAGAAGCAGACAGCTTTGGTATTCTTCTCCAATGTCTTAAAAAAACAGATATGTTAATACAAAAGCCTCTTAAAGAGGAACTACCTGCACTCCAGCTTATTGGGGAAAAATGCAAAAGATACAGCTCTTGAAAAAGCCAAGACAATGTTTTGACTTTACAATAAGTCACTAATAAAATACAGGTGTTTGGTTTTTTTTTTTCTTGTTGGAAGGTGACTCAATGTCCTCATGTCCTTCAGTATAAAGCTTAATGATGATATTTGCTTACTGCCCCCAGTATTGAATATAAACCCAATCTTAAATGCAACAGTTTTGGTTACACAGGCTTGTTTTAAATTTCCAGTGTGAGGTTCAGCCTGGAATTTCAGGGGCAGAGATATTTTGGCTGTCAGCAGAGCAGAAACTCTTGGAGACATGAACAACTGTGAAGTTGTGTGTGCTGATCCCAAAATGCTCCATACACTGCATCCATCAGGAAGGAGGCAGAAGGAGAATTTAGCTTCTGAAAATGAAGAACCAAAATAATTTACAGCAAAGATCTAAGTGATACCTAAAATTGAAAACCTGTGAATTTAATATGATAACCTTCTCATCAAACAGTAAGGTTCTGTAACTGTATTTTTAGACGTTTATGCACATGGGAATTAGTGTATTCCTGATATTTTATGATATGCTATTCCTCTTAATTGTGGAGGATGTTTTATGTCCTTTCTACATATCAGAACATACTTCAGGTGTCACATTCTCAATATAACTGATTCTGAAAATAGTATTGTTTTATTTTAAAGACAAGTTTTGCCAACTCTGCCCAGATTTGTTGAATTTAGTAAACACTCCAGGTAGGTACTAAAAGCCCTGGCATTGGCAGGGTGGTCTGTGGGAACTCCCACTGAGCTTTCTGCCTCTCACCACCAAACCTTTGGATAAATTTGGAAGTGTGTGCAGTCCCAGGAGCTCAGTCTCACTGCTCAAGCTGTGGCAGTCTCTCAAGGGTGTCCCTAAATCCTGGTATTTGGAAGAATCTACATTTGTTCTTCTGAGCTCAGACAAAACTGGGTGTGTTATGGCAGGACCTGCCCCTGGGCTCCCTGTGACAGGGCAGGGAGGGCAGGGCTGTGTTCTTGTCTTCTTCACACTGCACAGGCCAGAGAAGGCTCAGAAAGGGATTATTTAAGTCTCTGAGGAAATACAGCTGCAGCTGGAGGAATTTGCTGTTTAAGCCAGTTTCTTTTTCAGAGTTTCTGTTGCTATAGCCACCTTATTCCTAGCAGAACTGCTGGAAAGGATGGAAATGGAAAAAAAATCTGGCCAATTCCTTGTGCAACAGGTGCAGTGTTCATTTGTGAGCATGAACTGAGCTGAGTCTTCTTCCATGCCCAGAGAATGCCTGCAGGCAGCACCTTCCACGAGAACCTGGGATTTCTGCATTTCATAGCTCCTGGAGTGATGCCAAGCAGAATTTAATTGCTTGTGGTGAAATCTTTTTCTGTGGCTAGATAGGATATTGAATGCTTTTGAACTCCTAAATTGCCATGGGACAGCCTGATCTGGCACGGTTGTCTTTAATCTGCAGACAGATAATGAAAGATACTTCATCACACAAAGTTCTTTGATGCACTTCTTTGTTTTATAGACACAAGGCTTAACTGGAGGGAGAGGAAGGCAGCTCTTGCAATAACACACACACTTGTTTTTCTGTTTAGTAAATTGACAGCTGTTTGGTTTGTCTTGTGTCTGCTCAGGAAACCACGTCTTGTCTCCTGGAGAGGCTGTTGGGAAGGGTCTGACACCAGATGCTGCGAGAGATCTCGGTCTCCCCGAAGGGATTGCAGTGGCAGCATCTCTCATTGATGCACATGCTGGAGGACTAGGTACTCACTCGTGGATTTACTCTTCTTGGAGACAGGAATTGTTGAATTCGTTTCAGAAAGGCATTTTTGTCACAGACTGCTTTTATCCAGCCATTTGCTTTGATACTATTCTTAAAAAAAAAAAACGCTAAAATCATCGCAATAACTACTGGTACCGCAAATCTGTCTCTAGAAAGGGGATATATCACTGTTATGTGTCTTTTCAGCTGGATTTGCAAATGGTTTGTTAATTTTTTCTAGTTCCACATTGAAACACAATGGTGTTGGAATGCCAACATGCTGAGAGTTTGCATCTTCTGTTGCTCAAAACTTTGGGGATAGGCAACAAAAAAAAACCCCAAAAACCCAAAACCCCAACCATTCTGAGGAGAAGCCTCCTGTTTGAGGCTTGTTCATAGTTAGGATTCTTATTAGCTTTAGAAGTGATTCATGATTCAAAGCTTTAAGGTCTGATGCTTTGACTTATTTTATTTTCCAGCACAATATTCTGATGTTCAGCCCCGGTTCATCTTTTCTGAAATACGTTTGATGAGGCCCAACAAGTTCATTTTCTTACTATGCTGTTTGGCCTTATCCAAATACAGTCAATAACAAAAAGATTCAGTGTAACTTTTTCAGCAGGAAATTGAGAGTTTTTTTAGTTTGCTGGTTTAGAAAACAGTCTTACCTCAGGAAGTTCCAGTGTTGTTGAAACAGTGCTCTTTAATGGAAATCTATTGCTCATCAGAAGATTTTTTTCTAGATCTAACTGAAATATGATTACCAGATTTGTTTCAAATATTTTGTGCTGTTTTAAATCTCATTTGTCCGTCTGGAAACTGTGGCCTGGAACTTTTTTAGTGTTTAAATCTCTTTACTTTGCTTTTGGTGAGGTTAATTAATCATGGAGATTGCTTTTTTTGCTACCTGGAAAGGATTAGAGATATATCTGTCTGCAAAAAGGAAGACTGAGCTTCAGTGTCATATTTGTAGGTGTGTTGTGACTGACTTAAAAATACCTGTCAGTATCCTAATTGCATAAAAATGTCTTTAAAATTGTGTGCCCTGGTAATTCTGTGCTCTTGGAAAAGAATGTAGTAATAATCTGACCTGAAAGAATGAACTTGCTGCAAAACTGGGTTGTCACAGAGCATGTGAAAGTGGCAGTGGAAGGTCCTTGTTTAATTGGCATCATTATGGACCCAGAGCATAAAAATGCCCATTTTTTTTCACATGCTAAAATCAATCAATTGGATTTTTAAAAGAATAGACAGCAACTGTCTGTTCCTTGATTCAGACTTCTGTAAAGAAACTCTGACAGTAGAAACACTCAGCTACTGGCATCCCTCAGGAAAGGGCTTCAGTGGAGAGAGACAGTCTGCGAATCCAAATATGTTTTCTCAGATGGCACCACAAACACCAGCAGACTCCTGAAATGATTGCCAGGAGAGAAAAGCAACACACAGGTTGTTGTTAGAGAGAGGGGGACATTACAGAGGGAAGAGTCAGGGAGAGAGAGGGAGAACCTGCATGAGAATCACACCAGAGCTCAGTGCAGTCTGGGACAAGAGGAGGATTTACAGTGGAGCTCATCCTTCTTGAATCTGGGAAGGGTAATAAATGTGTTGGAAATGGTGTGGAAACTTAGTAGAAAGGACAGCAAAAATGAAAAGATTTTGATAGCAAAAGTGACAGCAGGAGAAAAAGGAGAGTCAAAGAATGCAGATATATGTAAAGAAAATATCCTGTAGGCTAAACCAGAATGACATGGTGGACAGCTTGTTTTCAGTGCTGATAACTTTTGATGCAGTTCAGGTCTGCTTTTGGCTGGATATGAAGCATGGTTTGGCTGAGCAGGTTCCTGAAGTTTATGGAGGCTTCAAAGTTTTGAGTACAATAAGGTAAAGAATTGTTTAACATTTGAGGAGGTCATGTGTGACTCCTGAATCAGTCCATCTGATACCTCTTATGGAAGAGTGAGGATCTAAGAGCCAAGAAGTTACATTTTGCATTTTGACCTACTGTACTAATTTCAGAGAGTGTACAGATCAAACTGTGAGGATGGGAGGCCAGGCTTGTGGGACTGGCCTCATAAAAATACTGTTTACATTGCACCTTTTCAAAAGGCATCAGCATGGTTTCAACAAAAGTAGATGATTTATGGTGCAGTGTCTAAAACACCATGTCACTGTGGAAGAGATCCAGAAGAGCACATTGCTAAGCACTGCTGGCCTTCCTAAAAATCTCTGCTCTGTTCTGTGGGGTGCACAGACTTCTTGTTCTCAGCCTCTGCTTTTGAGTCTGCCTCAGGCTATGAAAAATTCCACCTAAGCTAAAGGTGAAAGTGACTTTTAACAGCAACTATACAACTTTTAGCCATTAATTAATTAATCACAAATAGGAAGACTCTAACAATTCTAAACACTGGTGAAGCCACTGACTAAAATTCCAAAAAGGGCCATAATTCTTGTTTTGCAGAATGCATATTTTCTTAGCAATTTAAAAGATCTTTTCAGTTTTATATTGTTTATGAAAATACATTTGCAGCATATGCTGACTATTGAGTTTAATAGATTTCTTCCTTCTCAAGTGTGAACAGTATTTTTAACTCAAGGAATCCTAAAACAGCCTTGCTTAGTACAGGAATTTGTTTGTAGACAACCCTATCCAAAATTCCTAATATGCGTTAATCATGTTGGAGCAGTGAAAAAAATTAACATGAGGTAGGAGCCTTACTTTTAGCTTTTTGTTGTTCCTAACCTTCTTTATGACAGCTGTGCCACTTCATAGTTAAAAGTCAGTTTAGTTAAAGGGACATGAGGATGGATTTTTTTAAGACTTTAAAATTTTAGCCCTTAATTCTCTGATTATTTAGATGACTTCCAACCATGGTAATACCAGGATAACCATGGTGATCCCAGTAAGATAAACCCCACCAGACTTATTTGATAACAGAGCATTACAGTGGTGATCTAAACAAGAGGGTGTTAATGAAATGTAGGATATGAACCAGCTCTAACACTTGGCATCTTTCACAATGTCCAGCAAATGTTTTCCTGATCCTTTTACAGGGAGGGGAAGGGGATTTTTTTTTAATCAGTATTAGCATACTGCTTTCCAAATTGAGCTTTTCAGATGCACATGCACAGTCTGGTGACCAGTTTGCCAGCTGAAAAGTGATGTTTAAGAAAAAAAAAGTCCAATGTAAAAATGTTACTTGTTGGCTGCTGCATTTTGCTGAGTGCAGCACAACGTGGTGCCAGGATACAGCCTGGAAGGGGAGGAGGAAAGGGCAGATTCCCTCTGTACCTCCCCTGAAGTGAGTCAAATGGGATGGGATGTGTTCTGAGGCTCAGCTGTAGATCTGCTGGCTCCTCCCTGGCATCCCCTGGATGTATTTTCTGCTGTGTGGTGCTGACTTTGTGCTCCATCCTGTGCTGTCCTGCGCGCAGAGGATCCTCAGAGCCAAGCTCAACTCCTCAAAGGGGAGGAATAATCTGCCTTTAGATGGTTCTGACATGGACAGGACAGCAGCAGCAGTGAAGACAACAAAGCTGGCAGCCTTCCAGTCTCCTGCCAAGTTACTCCTTTCTCCAACTCATCCCCTGACAAAACACATCATCCAGGATGTTCATGATAAACTGTGAACAAATAAACACATCTGCAGCCTGCCAGTACAGCAGGGCACTTTTATTCTGCATGTCAGCGAGCTACCTAAGAGAATAAATGTCAGGTAAAATAACACTTTCTAGGTAAAATAACAATTAAAAATCACGATGATAGACATGCATTTAGGAGAAATCATCTAGGGTCCTTATATCTGGAATAAATAATCTGATGGATAAAATTATTTCCTTTATTGGCTAAGCAGACTTTCTTGATTTGTGGCAGGGCTGTGAGATACTCAGCAATCATTTGAGTGCAGAAAAGGTCTGTTTGGTGCGGGGTGGCTTGCTCTTCTTTAACAGGGAATTTTAATTTTACTTTAATAGGAGTAATTGGAGCAGATGTGAAAGGACATAACCTTCCATGTGAGAGCCAGCCGATTACATCCCGCCTTGCCATGATCTGTGGAACATCTTCGTGCCACATGGGGGTAGGTTGTGTGTGTCATCCTAATTTGTGCAGAATTTACTCACTTATGTTTTTGAAGGGAAAATTGACCTTTGTCCTTCTCACCCTGTTCTTTTTTTCCTTGATTTTTTTCTTTTTCTGGTAACTCTATCTTTACCTTTTGGATATTAATTATAAATTACCGTGCATTTGCTATTAAGCCAGAACTTTAATAGTAGTAGAAATCAATACTGAAAAATGACATGGAAAGTAAAAACCACGATGCCAGAGTGGCTTAAAGAGCAGCCTGAAATCTGAGCCAAAGCCTGAGCCTGAGTTATCTGTGACAAGCCTGTCACTAATGTGTTACAGAAGAGTGTCTTTGGAGAAAGAGTGCCCGTCTTCAGTCACAGCCCTGCTCCCCCACTCCCTCCCTTAATCAATATAAATCCTTCTCCCTCTGAAAATTGCCATGGTGTACAGAATTATGAGACATATCATGACTAAAAAGAAAGAAAAGCCCCCAATAAGCAGTTTTCACTTTGCTAATTTTTCGCAGTGAATTAATACAAAAGCTTTCTCTGAGATTGCAATTAAAATTTAGTGTCTGCTTTTGAAATTTATACTGTTTTAAAATGTATGAGTCTGAGAGCATTCCATTTAGATAAGTACCCTTTTCTGCCACATTTTTTATTTAAAACTCATTTTGGTCTTAAATTTAGAATGATTAGAACTTGGATTTTTCCAAAAGGAGCAAATGGCACGAGAGTGCCAGAGATGTTGGAGAGGACTGACATGCTTGGTGGAGAAAGCTCCAGGAGAGAAAAAGAAAGGAGGCTGATAATAAAACATCAGGCTTAACAATAAGTTGTCTCTGTAGTAACAGCATGAATCCATGGTGATCTTGAGCATGAATAAATGGCGATCTTGTCACATGGATTGTCGTTCAGCAAAGCATTTTAGCACGTGATTGAATTTAAAGACGTGAATAATCCCGCTATTGTGAAGCAGAGCATTGAGTTTAAATCCCGTACACCAAGTGGAATATATTTTGATTCCTTCCAAAACAAAACAAAAGTTTCAAGCTTCAAACTCCATGACTCTTGGCTTGCTCTGTCTGAAAAATTCCACTGGTACCTGTCTGTCTGTCATAGGGCAGGTGGGGCACCCTGGGGGAAGAAGTCACCCTTCAAGCCCTGCCACTGCTTTCATTATTTCCAGAGGGGGTTTTTTGATGGAGGTTTCTGCCCTTTCAGTAGAAGCTGTTTGAGTGAACTCTTCCTAACCTGTTTCATTTAGCTGCGTTAGTTTAAATTGTTACAATGAGTTAATGGAGACATAGTACTGGACTGCAGTGAGCTGAGGAGCTCGCAGGCAGCTTCCCCCAAAGGTCTAAGGGCAATGTTGGGTAGCTGGCAGTGAGCCAGCTGGCTCTGGCTCATTCCTTTAGTATAGCCAGCCCTGGAGGAGGACACGTGTGTGGTTATTTATTCATTTTTGATATTTGTACATTGGTAAGCTCTAACATACACCCAGTTCACAACAGAGGATTGTTTGACTTCCCAAACTAGAGCACAGCACATCAATATTAACATGTTTTGTGTGCACTCTCCACAACCAGGAGAGTTGTGGCTCCATTAAATATGCTAATGTAGGAAAAGGGATGGGATAAAATCCATGTTTATGTTCTGTCATCAAAGCAACCCCAAAGTCGAACAGACTGCACGAGGCAGAACCTTTTAAGGCTTTTAATCACTTCAGTTCAAACTCAGGAACTGCTTGTGCAGTTTTTGGTGGATTTAAGTAGATTTTTTACTTAAATGTACCTACTCAGCATTTTATAATCATTTCCTTAACTGCCTGCCTTCCCTCATCTGCGCAGGGAGGGGTATAACAATCTCTAGCCAGCAGACAATAAGTAAATTCTAAACTTCTCTGGATCTAATCTGTGGAAGGATTTTAGTTTTCTGTTCTTTTATCTATTACCTGCACAGTGAAGTGAACGTGGAGCACACAGAGCGGTTGTATTTGTGTTTTAATGAGACCTATATGCAGCTGCATTTGGCCAAAATTAGCTGTTCCTTTTTTTAATTAGGGCTATAAAATGAAAGTATATTATACTTGTGTTTTGATAGAAATATATATTTTCTCTCTCCGTGTGCACCAAGGGACCCTGAGGGCTGCAGAGATTAATCATCGAGTTTAATTTAATGCAGTGGGAGAGAGACCTGTGTGGTCAGGCGGGCATTAAAAAGTGCCTTTGATGTGCCTCAGGTGCACTGAGCCCCAGTGAGCCAGCAACAATAATACCTTTGTGAGATGATCAGAGAGGAGAGAGGGAGAAAATGGCCTGTATGGAAACTCAAGGCCGTCCTTTGTTGTGGTTCTGGCAAACGAAGGAGCCAACTGTCAGGAGAAATTCAGCAAACAGAAAGCAGGGGGAAAGTACGGTTGCGTTTCTTTCAAGGGGCCGTAGCAGGAAACTGTTCAAAATCATCTGCAATGCCTTTCTTTTCCACCCCTTCCTCCTCTTCTGGTCAGGGTAGGAGAACTGCTCAAGGTATCTATGTGTTGGTACAGTAGTTCCATTCTCTAGACCAAGTACTCCATGAGTCACAGGAGCAGGTAATGCTTGAACACAGCATTTACTTTAAACTTGCAGAGAAACTGCTCCTCGACCCAGTTTTCATTACCTCCAGGACTCCAGAGATCTTAAACAAAAGACTTTGCTAATCATGCCTTTGATATTTTAGAAAGTACAAATGTGGAACCTAATTTTACTCATGGCTGTAATAGTTTAATTTGTGGTGGAACTACCATTTTTAAGTGAGGATAAGCTTTTGTAATTAACCACTGATGGTTTTGGGGTAACCAGACTCACATAAAGAATTTTGTGTTTCTGTTGGATAGCTCATGAAAGCAGCAAAATGCATCTTGTAATTAGGTTATTGACCCCAGCCCAGGTCTGAGCTGTTGGTTGCTCAAAGTCACTGCCACCTCAGGGCTCATCCATTATCCATGAGGAAAGAGAAAAGAAAAGATGGTTTTCTGAGTATTTTTGGACAGTTAATGCATTTTACATGATACTCTGCTGCCTCCTTTGCCCTAGCAAAAGACATGGGTAGAATTTGCATTCAGAGTGGCAAATGGTGAAGGATTGTCCTTTATTTTGGGGCTGGGATTTACCCCTGCAAAAGATATGGGTAGAATTTGCATTTGGCAAATGGCAAATAAGCTGCTCTTTCACTGGTGAAGGATTGTCCCTTGTTTTGGGGCTGGGATTTACCCCTGCAGGTTTGGTCTGTGTGCCCAAGGGTATTCCCTGACTTTCCTGGGTGGGCTGCCACTGCCATCGTGCTTTGTAGGCTCTGAGCTCCAGCACCCACCCTTGGCTTTGGAACTTTGAGGAGCTTGTCCCTGTGTAGCCATGGTGACTACACAAAATGTGTGAGCAGTTTATCCCAGCAAAATCACAGCAGGTTTGAGGCACTGAAATAGGAGCTTGCCTGTTATTCCCACCTTGCAGTTTGCATGGCTCTAACAGACATGCCCTAACTTCTGGGAATAAGGTACTTGGTTTCCCTAAAAGCCTGTCTTCCTGCCAGTGTCTTAAGGTTTTATGGGGTATTTTAAGGGTTTCAAAACTGCTTTTTCTTCTGAAGCCTTTATGTGATCAGGAGGTTTTCAGACACAGATTTCTGTATTCCCGTGTCCCAGTCCTGGNAGGGTATTTTAAGGGTTTCAACTGCTTTTTTTTCTGAAGCAGTGATCAGGAGGTTTTCAGACACAGATTTCTGTATTCCCGTGTCCCAGTCCTGGACACAAGAGTGTTTTTGCAGGGCAAAGTTGTACCATCATGAAAATATTCATTGTTCTTGCTCCAACACCTTTTGTGATTCCCAGCTTAAGAAAGTAGGCAAGGCAGTTTCCAATGGGAACATGGTCTGGCCTAATTTTAGCTTATTAGTGGGGGGGAGTCTGAAATTACTGGTATTTTGAGTCCCAAATGTACAATGTTTATGTTCTGTTCTCTCCAGAGTCACTGGTATTTTTTTTTTCTGTCTTCATTTGGTGATATGGTCTGTGTTCTTTTTCAGTCATTCCCGTTCTTTATCAGTTCTCTGGAGTCAACACCTCTTTCTGGGGATGATCAAGGAATTTCTTCAAGTTTAGATGCAATCTCTTCTTTTGCATCTGCTTTTGTTACTTCTGTGACTCTTGACATTGGTTTTTCCCTAGATGATAATGTGCATGTCATTTGAACTGTATAATTCAGTAATTTTTTTTCAATTGGAGTGGCACAAGTAATTTGTTTTCTACCTTTTCAAATTTAATACATGATCTAAAAGACAGAGCAACTACATGAACAGCAAAATGAGCAGATCACTTTGCTTTCCCAATGTTTACTATGGATAATTTCAGGAAGAATATCCCGTACTCTCTCTCACTAAGCCTGACCAACCTCTGAGTGTTTTCTGCTAAAGGAACTCCAGCCCAATTTGCTTATTCTAAATTTGTTCATTTGATTCTCGTGATGACTGGCAAACACAATAGAGCTTCTTTGCTCCACAATATCCGCCCGAGCTGCCAGCTTTGTTCACACAAATAGAGTGTTAAGCACGTTTCCACCCCCAGAGCATGCACAGTACGTGTCCTTTGCAGTACATCCTGGAGAGGAGACAGCAGAGACACGCTGGCTCGAAGTGTTCTCAGAGCCTGATCTCTAATCTCAGTGGGAGCCAGACCAGCAAGTGGATTCAGTATATTTTGGCTGCGATACCAGAGTCTCCTCTTCAGAACATGCCACGTTGTTAAAGCAGCAGCCTTTGGAGCGATCCCTGCACAGGCACTCCTGAGCTGCTCCAGGCAGCGGTGAGGGGGAAGCTTGCAGGGCTGAGCTCGGTGCGATCATTGGGAGAGCAGCGCTGGAGCCCCCACTCTCCATCCCTCGGGCAGCCTTCGGAACGTGCGGTGTCCGGGGGGACAGGGCAGCAGCCCAGGGCAGCACAGCCCCTGCCAGCTGGCTGTGACCCAGCCTGCAGCAGGGACAGCCATTTGTCCTTCTCCTGACCGGGGGAAAGGTGCTGCCTTTGGGAGGGTCAGGCGAGTGGGAGAAGGGGGAGCAAATAAAACCAAAAGCAAACCTAGTGAGGCTGGGGGCAGCCTGGGCAAATTTGGGAAATGATCTGTGTGAGCTTTCTGAAATGGATAAGTGCCTGCCCCCTCTTGCTTTTTAAATCTTCCTCTCCCCTATAAAGCCTGTTCTGCACGTGAGCCACAGAGCCCTTGGAGTGGGAGAAAGAACCGAGTGTCACAGGAGCCTCTCCCTCGCTCTGTCCTCATTCGGCACAGTCCTGCTGCCTTCTATATTGCGTTTGGCAGCAGTCACAGTGCTGACTTCCCAGCTAATGAAGATGTTTTACATTTAGGGAAGGCTGCATGAAATGAAAACCACATTTACTTCACAACTGTTGTTGCAGGTTGCCCGTCCTTAGTGCACACAGATTCAGGCTTATGTAGAAAAGGTCACAGAGCCTCTTTAGGTGCCTTTTCTGCCAATGGCCTTAAAAGGGTTCTAAATTCATAAAATTGCCACCTTCTTTTACTTGTCCCTCAAAGAACTCCTCCACACCCTTTTTAATGAAACTCTCTTGTTCCATGTTCCAGCATCCTCAGTTTCAAAAAGAAACAAACACAACTGTAATATCCCCTTCGCTGGCATTAATTTGCCATTGTATGCTTTGCTTGCTTTGTTTTGTTTTTAAAAAGCAAGAAGTAAAATATTTCTGCTAGCAGGGCATATAAAAGATTGTTGCTTTTCTGACCTCCCTATTATATTAATAAAAGCTAGGAAGACTTCAGTAGTGGTGGGAGATCATGTGCAGGCAGCCTCCAAAACCCAAAGCACTTACTTGCAGAACTAGTAAACCACAAAGCTTAAGATCTTGAAATGTAAATAGGAAGTTGGAGAGTTTACTTTAGAGCCAGCAGTGGTGAGTCTGTACAATGTTTATTTCTGCTTGCCTCCCAGCCTTTCCTAAAGCTTGGCAGAGATGAAAGGGAGGCTTTCTCAGCGACTTATTAAAGGTTTTTGTTATGAGCAAGATTCCTTTGTTCCTGGCCTGGCATAATTCAAAGCTCAGGTATGCCTTGGTGACGGGGAGAATGGGATGTTCCTATTTAGCATGTGCCAGTCCAGAGACATCAAAGTTTTGCACCCCAGTGCTTTGCTGGTAATCAACCTGTGCAGGGGAACGTATCTGAAAGCAATTTAATCTCTATTGTACATAAACTAGATAATGCACAGTAACATTCCCACAAAACTGTACATTCAACTCCCCTTGCCTTTTGTGAACAGAGCAGTTGAGTTCAAAGGCTCAAATAATAGATGTGGACAGAGAGAAGGCTTTGAAAAATGCTCTGCTTGGAGAACCACAAAGGCTGATACTCGAGAGGCAACTCACTAGCATCAGTGGAAACTTTGAAAATTCCAACACACACAGTGCTTTCCATGCTGTAGCTCACTGCAAGCTGCCCTATGTGACACAGAGGATCAGGGTGTTGGATTTAGGGTACTGAGCCTTCAGAATACTTGTTCAGAGAAGCTGTGGCTGCCTCATCCCTGGAAGTGTCCAAAGCCAGGTTGGATGGGGCTTGGAGCAACCTGGGACAGTGGAAGGTGCCTTTGCCCATGGCAGGGGGTGGACCTGAGTGAGCTCTAAAGTCCTTTCCAACCCAAACCATTCTATGACTCCATGATTCTTTCTGCAGTGTCTGTACATTGGGCTTCCCAGGTTTGACTGCTGAGAGGGCTCCTCTCCTGTTCTTCACTCCTTTCCCCATGGTTTGCCTTAGGAAGAGTGAGCAAGAGAGACTGAGCTTCTTACATTCTTATCTTGACATTACAGAGATTTAGCTGGTCTGGCTGCTGGAAATATTGGTCTGCCCAGTTTGGGCCCCTCAGCTTAAAGCAGTGTGGGATTGAAGGTTACCTGTTATTAGATCAAGCCCTCAATCCACGTTGCATCTTCATTTCTTAACTGTCACAGCTGTATGTTTTAATAGGCTGTGAGGGATTTTGCTTCTTTTGTTGTAGGAGGGAGGTTGTATTCTGTATTATGTGATTCTGGGTAAGTTAAATGCTTGCATTCCTTCACTGATGTTCACATGACAGCATCACTCCATTGTAGGGGACAGGACAAAGCAACTTACTTTTGATTTGTTGTTTAAGTAGCAATATTCTAATTGTTGGTCACTGAAGTCCAGCAGCAGCAGGAGCCTTTCAATTGCAACAGAAGATTTTTGCTTTTCCTTTCCTGTTATTCTTCAGAGTGATGCTATCAGATCTGACAGGTGCAACACTCCCATCAAGGCTGGAGGGTAACCAAATCTGCCTACTCCTCTCTAGACCCAGAAGGATGGATTGGCCTGAAACCCAAAGTCTTGAGCAACCCCAAGTGTCTTCCTGGAGAGTTCTGCTCCAAGGAGAGCTGCCTTGGGGGTTTTTCTCAGATCACAAACATACAAATGTATAATGAGTGACCTTTCCAGATCCCTTGTCTCTCGTGTTTTTGTGAGTAGGCATGAATTTACTGAACAGCCTGCTTGCTCTGTGTGTCTAGATATTAGGGAGCACAAAAAGGACTCAATTTTCTGCTCCTTTTCTTACAATAACTGTAAAAGAATAATTAAAATATAAGTTAAATGAGATATGATAAGGGATATTCTTGGTAAACTCTTAGATTGTTTCTGGGCTCTTGAGCAATGAAATGGAATTTTCAAATGAATACAATAATTGTATGAAAAACAACTTAAGTTTTAAAATTTTGGAATTAGCCTTATTTGCAGTGAGAGTTGTGAAAGTTAGGGTCAAAATCCCATATTTTGTTTAGTGAGTTGGTTTGCTCTGTGATTCTGTCAGATTACTGCCTTTCTTTAGTTCCCTCACTTGCACTATGAGCACAAAGCTGAAACTGTGCAGACAAACATCTTTCCAATGCAAGGTGTGATGTGAGAGGGCTGAGTATCAAGGGGGTATAGATGCAGTGCTGTTTGTTCTTCTTAATAGCAACATTTCCCTCACTCAGGCAAATTCCATCAGTCTTTGGGCATTATGGCTTTTTCCTCCATTTCCAGTTCTGTTCATCATCTCATGAATCAGTAGTTCTTCATCTAACTTCCTTGTTGCTGTTCCAGCTGGGAATGGGGCAATATCTTGGATGGGGCAAGTTCTTTTAGGGAGAAAGTCAATCTCTTCTCATATAATCCCTCTGGAAGCAAAGTGGGGAGAAGCATTAGCTGCTGCTTTTCTCCCAGTGTCAGCTGGGAATCACAGTTTATGCTGAGTTCATTGTTTATAGCTGTGGGTGAAGGCCTGAGCTCCTCTCTCACTGTTTACTCTGTCCTTGGGAGTTTGTCTCAGTAAGTAAGGGCTGAATAAACACCGGGTAAGGTTCCTCAGGATTTATCCATTTAGTTATTCAAATGTTTAAAAATACGTTTTAAATAGTGTGTGAATGCATGTCCCACATAATGTGAAATCTGCTTCCAACTCCAGGGGTATTGCAGAGGATTTGTTGAACTGCAGGCATGATGCTGTTGCTGGTAGTGGCCCTCACTGATGTAGAAGAAACACTTAGATAATGGGGGAAAAAGGAAAATTTCTAAAATTAACTGTGTTATGCAATTAATAAATAAGAAAGTCGTTAAAGTGTATGGAAGGGCATTCAGCCACAGTGACAAGGACTGGGAATCCTCAGAGCTTGGCTGGGGGTCTTGGAGGGCTTTTCTCAAGTGCCTTGTAGGGGTAGAGTTTGTTTTGTTATTTGTGGCATAGCTGTTCCATATGCACAATTCCCAACCTGTCAGTTTGGGATGAGGTCTCAGTAGTCTCCTAAAATAAGATTCTGCTGCAAGTAATATCTGAGACATGTTTGTTTAGGAACCAGAACTGAAGATTGAAGGGCTGTGAGTTACAGGAATAATTCTGAAACTTAAAAGTCTCCAATGTTCTTGTGAAAGACTTGCACTGGTCTCTAACTTGTCATTATAGTAAATTTATTTTCTACTGCACAAATGGAGCTTTTGTTCATGAAAACAGAGGGTTGTTTGCAGTATCAGTCACTTCTGAAGACTTGGTTCCTTGTGTTGGTTGAAAGTAAGAGCAGAAATTTGCTTGAACTTCATCTCACTGGAGGTTGGGAGGACGTTTTTGTATAAATTATTGTATGTTTCCTGTATTTCAATGATCTTCCCTAAGACACCTGTTACTGCCCACTGTTAACACATTAGAAGGGACTGTATGGCTTTTGGGGTTGGATTTTATTTTTTTAAACATGAGAAGAGTTAGCTCATAGTGTGATGAGCTGTAAGGGATTTAAATTTCCATAGCAGCAAACTGTGGTGTTATCAAGCGCAGAGTTAAAATGGCTGCGCTGGAAGATTTATAATCTTCACACAAACTGGCATTTTGTGACAGTGAGTATCTATCACTGGAGGAGAAGTAAAAATAAATGGGTGGAATAGATGGTTGTAGCTCATTTGAGGCCCTGAATCCCCAGTGAACTATTGTTTTGAGAGGCACAGAAGTAACTGCAGTGAGTCACAGAGCAGCACTGCTGCAGAAGGGTCCAGAACAGCATTTCTGCAAGGACACAAGTAGAAGCCGTGGGGTAACCAGACAACCTTTCAGTCCATTTATCAAAGCACTTGTAGTTCCCATTTCAAGGCAGGCGACACAGTAAATATGAGGAAAAAAAAAAAAGAGGAAAAAAAAAAAAAGAAGAAAAGGTTAATGTGTATATCTGTATCCAGACATTTCACTAAATAAAACAATAAAATAAATCAATGCAGAACTGCTAGCGCTTAAGTGCTTAGCAGAAAGCATCTGTATCCATCACAAATGAAGGCTTTTTTTTCTGTTTTGGATTTTGAAAACAATTTAGCAGATTAAAGGTCTTTCTTTACCAATTTCTGAAAGAAACCTTGACCTTTGGGAATACAAAGAAAAGGATCATAGGCTACTGTGTGTCCATCGTGTACTTTCCCAAGCTGAAACATAAATAAGCTTAGTGTTAATGGATACTGATAAAAAGCAGAAGTAAATGGATGTGAACATTTAAGCTTGGACCAGTCAAAATTCATCTAATTTAAAGGCTTTGCTGCAAAGCTGAGCATTCAGACAGGATCCCTGACAAGACTTTTGAAGTTCTTGCATCTCTGATTTAGGCAGAAGGAAATGGTGGATGTTGACTGGGTCTGGAATGATCACCCCTGCATTCAATCCCATTTAACTTCTTCCACAGCTGAAACTTTCAAGTCATCCCAGGCTTAATTCCAGGTTTGCTTTCTGGAATAAGCAGGAGGTTAACCTCACACACAAGGAACACAAACTTCACAGGGGTGCAGACTTTCTGTGGAGGACACCAGGGTTGTTTTTTCCTGTGTCCAGGGACAGTTCCAGAGGCAGATGCTGTACTTAGATTTGTCTGTTCTCCTGGAGACCCCTCTCATCAATGATTTTGAATGACCTGATCATCTGACACTGCTCCCTAGAGCCTCCTGGGCTCTCCTTGTGCTGATGAGGAACTTGTTTGATCCCCTGCTCCAGCCCCTCTCTGGGAATGGTTCCCTGTTCTTGAATCCAGTCTCTCAACCAGTGACAGTGCTTGATGAAACCCTTCATTCTACAGAGCAAACAGCACCATTACTCTAGAAAGAAAACATGCACACCTTGGCCTCTGAGCCCTGTTAGGTTATGACATTTTTTAGATGATTATTTGCTAGATCCCAAACTGATCCAGGATTTGCCTCTTTCTGGCAGGATCCAGCTTCCCAAGGTGCTGCTGCTCTCTTCCATCATGTGTGGGGTTTGTGATCCTGATTCACAGATTGACTCAGAGTTTTTTGGTGTTTCCTGGGTGAGCTGCACCCACATGAATGGAAAGCTGAGAGCCTGCTGCTCACAATGGCTGGAGAAAGTCATGGTCAGGAGATGGCTGGCAGATTTCATAGAGGGTTCAGAACTTTGTGTCTATTCCACACTATGGTTTTTTATATTTCCCCTCTCTAATTGTTTCTCTTGAAGTGGCTACAGGTGGCCTGGCAGGGTGGTTAATTAGTGCTCCTGATACAGCTATAATTAAGCCATGCTCCTCTTCTAGCTTGTGCTTTAAGTGGCCAACTTCCAAATGCTCATGTCCCACTACTGCTCCCATCTTCTGCAAACAGCAGGTAAAATTCAGCAAAGAACTGGAACAGGACTTGAGGAACACATTCAGACATGGCTCTCTCAGCTTCTCTTTTATTAATGTTTCACCATTTTTACTTAAATAATAGTAAGGCAAACAAAATAAAGAGTATTTTTTGCTTCCAGTATAATTTCTTTTTTTTCCCCCCTGGTTTTCTATTCTGCTTTTGAATTTAAAGGTTTGAGTACAAAGGGACAAAGTCAAAAGTTTACAGTAGGAGAGGTAGGTACCAGTCTTGCTCTCTGTTTTCCCCTCGGGAAAATGGCAGGATTTTATAATGTAAAAAGTTATATATTGTTTTACTTAAAACAAATATCAGTTGTCCAGCTTGGCTGGTCAATGTTTAAAGCTGATATCATTGCCAGCTTCTTTCATAAGACTGGTATAAAAAAAAAAAAAAAGATTTTAAAAATCCTTTTGTGCGATCGTGAAATAAGAGTAGGGACAGATGAAGAAATGAACTGAGTAATCTAAAGTGTGTATTTGTACCATGTCAGCAACTCCCCAGCAGCACTCCTGGCCCTGGTTTCCTGTGGAATGTGCCAGGTCCCTGGGATCTGTCACACCATACACCACAGAGACATGATGAGTAGAGGTGGTTTTGCTGGGCAACTGACCTCCGAGTTTTGCCCATAATAATTTCTTCATGTGGCTGTACCCTAAGACACTCTAATACCAAACATACCTTGGGCTGAAAATTGATGCAGCCTATTGGAAAAACTACCCCCAGCCAGCTCAGATGAAGAGGCTGGGCCTGGCTGCTGCCTGAAAATGGGCCCCAGGAGGTGCAGGGGGTCACAGCAGTGAGTTGGTTCAGCCCCACAGCATCCACTGGCAGAAGCTTTTCTCAGAAATGCAGCTTCAAACTGGTTTTAATGGCAGATCTCCAGAAAAGCTGCTCACACAAGTGCAGTCTCTGACCTCTTTATTCCCTGCCTGATCTGTTGCATTTTTAAAATACAGTGGAGTAAAACAGGGGTGGATTTTTTTAGCTTTTTTTGCTAAATATGATTTTCTTTTTGTTGTCAGTTTTAAACAACCTTTTAATTGATGTGTTCTAACTTCTAAGAGCCAGTATCTTCCTTGTCTCCTCCTTCTCTAGATGAATTTCTCTTTATACCAGTAAATATAAACTATTTCTGCTGCTCTAGATTAATTCCTCTTTATACCAATAAATATAAACTCACTACCAGTTGAGTCACTAATATTATTGTGAGTCAACCTTTTCTTTTATTAAAAATTGTAAGTTTTAATTTTTTTTTCAAATACCTTTCCTTATTTAGCCTTGAAAAAAAAATCTAACTGTGCAACTGTTTAATAAACTCGGTGAAGTTTTACTCAAATTAATTTTTGTTAGATACAGAGCTGGGGTGCAGTATATAGTCCCAGTGTATAACTCACCTGAAATATTTTCAGAGATGAAGCAATCAAGTTGCCCTGGGAGTGTGGTTTCTTTATTGCACATTAATCACATACCTGGTTTGGCCTCTAGTTTGTAGACCAGTTAATGTTTTATGGAGAATTCAGAAAATTAGAAATACTTCTGCATGTGTGTCATTCACATTTTGCTGCCCTTCTCACACAGGTTACTACTTGGAGTAAGAGGTAACATTAGTCCCCAGGAATTCATTTGTGTCTCTTAGTTTTAGGTTGTCCTAAGAGTTTTGTCTGGGAGGTAATTCATACAGGGATTGAATTTTCCAGGTCTCTGTTGGCATAGCCTTGGCAATAAGTGATGGGGTGCATTTTCAGTGAGGCATTCATGGAAGTGTTTTGTATCCCCTAAGCCAGAATTGTTCAGCTGCCAGTAAACAGGTTACCAAAACCATCCGTGGGTGGGTGAGCTCAGGCACAGCCCCACAGTCCTCGTTCTCTCTCCGTTGTTGTTGTCACTTGTGTGACTCCCATCCTTCCAGTGGGATAAAGTGAGCTCTGTGCAAAGATTTTTGTGGTCTGGTCTTAATATCAGGGCAGAGTAAATCTGTCACTGAGGATGGCTCAGGGGATGCCAGCCTGTCACGTGGAGCAGAGCTGGTGGCTTGCCCACCACAAGCTATGCAGCTGCATAGCAAAGCCATGATGGCCAGGGGATCTGAGCTTAAAATATAAGCAAATAAATTGCTGGCAGTGTAGGACCTGTAGGAATCAGAATATTAATACATTTTAATTTCCTTTGTGTCCTAAAGTACATTTCTTGTGTTCCAAGACCTTATTTTCTTAAATATACCTTACATCAGGCTGAAGCTAGAATACAGTTTTGTGTTTAGTATGTAATTACTACTACTAATAGACATATTTTAAGAAGTTGACTTGGTGCACCATACATTTAACTTAGAAAACAGCCCCCAGAGTTATGGGGAAGCTTAGTTTTAAACCCATTCAGTGCTTGAGAAATAATGCCAGCATGACAATTTTAGAGTAGGCATCAGTTCACTGAAAACACAATTTCATGCCCCAGCTCTGCCCAGTTTATATATGTGTATATATTTCTATATGCCACCAGCAAGTGCTGTTATTAAATCACACATTCAGTAGCTATTACTATGACCTAAGTTTGAACCAGAAACCTAGAAATGAAACATTCTTGGGTTTCCCTTTGAATTCTTTCTTTTTTTTTTTTTTTTTTTTAAATTATTCTTTTTTTATTTTTTTTTTTTTTTTTTTAAATGAATCTCTTTCATTCTTTGTCAGAGTTGGGGTCGAGTAGCTCTATAAGACCCATCTGTCAGCAGAAGCAAAATGATACAGTTTTCTTAATGCAGGGTTTTATGCATCAATGTAAAGCCTCTGAATTGAAGGACTGTCAGTATTCTCAATCCACAGCCAGTCAGAAACTTTGGAAGTTAAAAGTCAGCAGAAAAGTTAATGAAAGTATTTGACTTGTCAATGATCAAAGTCCAGAACTGTAAAGAGCATTTATTAGTTGGTGACTGATTCGGTGCTTTTCCTTGTTTCTTTCTCTGCTCTCTCTCCATTAATATCTTAGATCTTTTCTTCATACCTGTCTTAGCCTAACAAAAGCAGCTGTTATTCTCAATTTCTGGCTATAGAAGTTGATGAGTGAGGCGATTTTCAAACAAATTTTCTGACCTAGTTTCCCCTTAGCAAATAATTACCTTAAAAAAGTTCTGACTCCAATAGGACTCTCTAAAAGTAGAATAAAGGATTAAACTTGCTTTCATGGAAGTGAGTGTAAGTCAAGAATAGTCCCACAGAGATGATTTCCTGCCTCTGTGGCATATTGCAAGTAAATAGAGAATCTGATAGTGATAGCAGAATGCTGCCACATATCAGAAGCTCAATATTAAAAAGCAGAAATTAAAATGGCAGAAGATGGATATAGCAGTATGCCTTGTTAATATAAAGATTTGCTTTTCAGGTAACAGCCAAATTGTCCAAATTCTCTATCAGTTTTATTGAAGGAGTTTGTGTAAGCCTACACCAGCAACAGATGGTGTCAACTAGGGAAGAAAATTCTGCTGAAATTCAGACTTGCACAAAACTGCTCTCTCCAGCGTGGTGTGTTTTGTTTTATCTTGTCTCTGATTGCTGTAACATTTACATAAAGCTGAGGAGGAAACACAAGCATGTGCCTGAGCATTATGGCTGGTCCAGGGAAACAAAGCTCAGTGAAACAAATCTCACAGTGCCACTTGCTCATTTGATGGCATGGCTGGGTGCCCAGGTGATGCTTATCTGTCCTGTGCTTTGATCCAGGGACAGTCCTGAGAGCTAAACCTGGGTTAAAGGCACTGACTCCTCTGATTCACTCCCACGAGCTGTGAATTAGCCTCTCCTGCTTTTTTTTCCAGGTAGACTTTTATAACAGGAGTGGATTTTTTTGCCTGCCTTTGTTTTAAAGGGAGAGGCAAGTGGGAAGGACTAATCTAAATTAAATGCATCACAGATCTCATATTAATGCCATTTAAGCAAGTCCTTTCTTAATTTACCTTAGTTCTATATAGCCTTTTATATTTTAAAAACATTTTTCATTTCTCTGGGCTGCCAGATGTGCTGCTGATACCTTCTGATCTTAGGTGGTTTGACACTGATTTTCCCAGCGCACGCCAGGGTTCAAGTCTGGCCTGTAACTCATCCAAATGATCTATTCATAACAAAAAGTGCCTTCTGGCAGTTGCACCACAGCTGAATATTGTTAAACTGAATTCATCCTTTCATTTGTTTCTGATTGCTCTATAATGTTTACATATCTTACATATTAGTATGATCTTTTATAAAGCACACGCTGAGGTTAAACCCGCCCGGAGAGAACTTTATTTCCCTTCGTCTCCCTTTCAGAAGGTGTGGAACTCTTTTTATCCCCAAAAAATGAGCAGGAATCTTGGAACTGCTCAGTGCTTGTTTCATCGAAAAGGATGGGGCTGAGCAAGCAGGAATGTGGGTGTTGGGGAGGCAGGGAAAGGTGACATTTCCTTACACAAAAGAATTCTTTCCCATCCCATGATAGAGTGAGGTGGAGTTGCATGTCTGGGTGTAATCCTTGTCCAAGCTGGCATCATCATCACCCATGAGGGCAGCAGTCCCTGTGTGAACACGTTCAGCTGAAATATTTATAGATGCAGCTTATGACTCAAAGTCTGAACAGGTTCAGATTCCTCCCATCTTCTGTCTTCAAATTCCTGCTGCATTAATTGTGCAGAGATCGCTCTCACCTCTAGCAGAGGATATCCTCTCTGTGTTTCAGTTTCACTCTATAGAAAAGATAATAAGTGTTACTATGTCTCACAGTGGGAGTGTGTCACAGGAGGAATTTCAGTTAAAAGGGAGGCAGAAAAATCTCAGGCTCCCTTTGAATTTGTATTTTAACTTCCAGAGAAGGATGACATCTCTTATTTGCTTTAAAAATAAAAATCAATTGCCCATAAATCTGAAACACATGTTGTTTTTCTACTAAAAAGATTAAGGATTTTCTTAAGCTTATTAAAGGAAAAAAAAAATAGTGACACTGATCCTCCTATATCACCATAAGAATGTCTGAAGGCAATTGAAAGCTGTAAAAGAGACATGGTGTTATTGTAACCAAAATAGCCCTGAATCTGGCAAATTGTGCTTTTCTTTTCTTCTGGGCTCTGCAGCAAACTTTGCACTGTTTCTCCAACCTTCTGCCTCTGTCTAGTCATGTGTTTTAGTGGGACTGAGTGGGATGTATACTCAAACACAAGAATTAGGACCTTTTATTATGAAAATACAAATGCCAGCTGCTGCATGGCTTGAAAGATTTAATCACCGTCCAAATATTTCAAGGAGGGGAAATGGAAACCATTTGCTGTTTCTGATGCATATAGCTACAGGAGGATGCTCACTCTGTTGCTTCTCAAAGATTGTGTGTCTGTTTTGGAGAGTTTGTTGTTCCAAATTTTCTTCCTTTCCATGTGCATCAAAGCCCAGAATCTGCAAAATGTGAATTAAACTCCTTAAGTGAAAGGGGGAAATGGGAAATCTGATTATGCCCTATCATCAGTAAAGCCTGGCATGACAGCCAGTGTTCTTTATTCCAGTTGAAAGTTCCCACAGCAACAGAACTGATAACCAAGTGCCTTGCTGGCTTTATTCATCAGTGTGGCAATTCCCAATGTCCTCATTTGCTCCGTTCATGTGCTGAAAGTTTGCTGGAATGTGTACAAATGGTACTTCAGTAGTAAGAGGAGAGGAAGGTCTCAGTGTAATGTGAGAAGAGCCAGCATGGAAATATCTTGTCCTTAATTCCTGTGAGTGTCCAAAACATTAGGCCAGAAGTACTGGCTGCAGGGAGAATTTGGTCTTTTTAATGAATCTAAACATTTTGGTGTTGTCAGACTTACAGGAGAATTTGGTGAATTGTGGAGTAATGACACAAAAAAGGTGTGGGTTTTGGTTTTTATTTTATAAACTCTTGTCCTTGATGTTTAGACTTCCCCTGATTTCATAAAGCATCTTGATTTCATAAAGCACCTTTGGCTGCTTGCCTTTATCAGGTGACACAGCAGTTGGATTTTAAGCTTGATCCCTTTGCCCTAACCAGATTTTTTCCTTCAGCAGACTGCAGAACCCTGCAGAAAGTTTGCTGCATCACAAATATTTTGAGATAAGCCTTCAAAACCCGAGGCTCCTTCTGCCCTAAATGTTCCTTTGTCACCTCCTGGGACACTGTTCTGGATCTGTGGCTGTAGGGTGGGAATGAGTGGGGATGTTTGGGTTCTCCCCATGCTTCCATCACCAGTTTAGAGCAGATACTGACTGGGAGCTTTGACCACATGCTGTGATCTCAGTAAGGTCAGTGAAGTGGAATTGGTCTGAAAATCAGCTTGTTTTAGGATTTGCTTTTCGTTGCACTTCATTTTGTTATTGAAATCGTAAAAGAAGGCTTGCCCCATCGAGGTGATGAAAACTCAAAGCTGTATTAATTTGTAGTTTTAAGAGAAAACAAAACAAAACCAAATGTCTTTGCAATGTTTTTGACGTAGCTTCATCCACTTGGAGTCATAAATGCCTTTGTAAATTCAGTGCAGCTATTCTTGCTCTTTAATGGGTTTAGTCAGCCAAAATCTTGCACAGGCACACAGACACATGTGTACCCATACATCTGTGGGGAGAGTAAACCAGGGCATCAGAGCTGATAAGAGAGAACCAAGCAGGATTCCCAGATTTTTTAGATGCGTTCCTGAGAGAAATCAGCATTTCTTACACTGTGGTGATGTATTTTGAAAAACAAATTTTTGTTGTTTTGTTTTCCTACTTAGCTTCCTGACAAGAATCAGCTGTACTGTAAGTTTATGGCTTGAGCAGACTATTGTTTGTGCAGAAACCTCCCTGCTGCTGTATTTACTAAACATGTGTGATGCACAAATGCCAGTAAACTGCATCTTGGAGCATATTCCCCAGTGGCTAGTAAAAACTGCCTTTAAAGTTCAGCCTGTTTAAATATAGAGAGAATGTGCATCAAGTTTAGCAGGAACAGGCCTGAATTTTTAATTATTTTCAAAACTGTTTTGATGTGAAGTCCAGGCTTTATTGAATTCAACAGCAAACCTTGAGCATCCTTCAGTGGGTCTAGAATTTTGCTATTGAGGAGTGAGGTCTAAATACAAAAAACCCCACTGTTCGTCAACTAAGACCTCTCTTTTTGCTCTTGAGCACTGGAGACACACAGACTGATTTTGTTAGGGAATTAATTCTCTTGTATTCTTCTCTGCTGGTAGTTCCCACCTTCTAAAAAATAGCAGTTGCAGATTTAGCCATCATCAGTGGGGAGTGCAGCATAAATCATGGGATGATGGTGTAGGACTGCACTGCTGTTCTCTTTTCCCAGTGAAATCACAGCTGTGTCTAACTTGACTGGTCCTGGAAGGGAAAACGTGGATCCTGCTTCCAAGAGAAGCCTGGCAGGGCATGGATGGCCTGTGTGCTCCAGCCCTTGCTGCAAGAATTCCATGTTCAACCAGTGGGAATTCACAATTAGTCTTTAGAGGAAATACTGGGACCCAAGTCCCACCATCCCAGTTCCTGGTGTGTGCTGGGCCTTGCTTGCTACACTGGATGGTGTTCTACTGAACCAGAAGGAAAATCTAGAAAGCTTGTCTGGTCTATTGAAAGTGAAACCACTCTGGAAGGGGAAGGAAAATGCCCTCCACCCTTATAAACTGGTAATTTGCATCTTCTGAAGGAGAGAAAGGAAATGAAGCAGTGTCGCCCACATCCTGAGTGGTCTGACCACAAGAGCAGGGGGTGCAGGGGCCAGGCTGTCACTGTGCTGGGGATGTTTGTGTGCAAGTGGTGGAGCACAGCCCTGCTCCGTGCCTGGGAGACACTGCTCAGATATCTGCCTGATCTGCCCTCACAGCTGTGAAGGTGTTGGAATTCCTGGCTCTTTCCTGCTCCAAGGTCAGGGTGAATAACACTCAGGAGACGTTGTTTTTGAAGTCTCACTCTGAAGTTTATTACCCTTATCTATTACAAACTCACAAGATGTGAGCTCTTTCTAACAAATTGAGAAAGTGAGCTGAAATGGTGTCTATTCAAGGCTATTTAAGTCCCAGTTATTCAATAAACAGTTGACATCTATGTTATTTATGCTTCTAATCCAGTTGTGATCACCCAAAACTCACAGTGCAAACCTCTTTCACCCAGTTACAGAAAACCACTCAGATTTGTGAAGATGAAGGAAGAAGAAGAAGGTGCAAAAAACCAACTAATCCACATCCAAAATTCTCCATCTTGGCTCATATGTATTGCTATACACTAAAACACCAAATTCTAAATTTCTAGGACTCCAACATGAAGGAAGGAGTGGTTTGTGTAAAGCTAAGCCTAAGTAAGGGGCAGAGTCTGGTGTTTACCCAGGCACATTTGCTGTTGAACCCAAGCAGATCCCACCCCGGGTTTGCAGCCTCCCCCTGAGGCACCCAACTCTCCTGGCAGTGCTGTGAGGCCACTGGACCTTGGGCTGCCACTGCCACCATGGGAGCTGATGGCAGATCTCAAGAGACATCACTGTTCTCTGTCAGCAGGATTCCCTTTCCCTCCTGATCCTGAACTCTCCAAATGTACAGGATGGGTGCTTTGGAAACTCCTGTGGCTGATTACAGTGCCTGTGTTTGCTCGTGCCAGTGGAGCAGAGTGTTGTACCCCACTGGTCACTCTAAATAAGGCCTTTTTTTTTTGTGGAGAAGTGAGGCAGTTTCCTTCTCACTGTAAAATACAGCTCCTATTCCTGAAATTTCTTCCATTCTGTTTGGCCAGGCCCAGCTGTTCTGTCAGTGGGGATGAGTGGCTTGTGGGCTGTGTTTTGTTATCTAAAAATTGTATAAATGGGGGAAAACATTTTTCCACATTTTTTAGAGTAAATTTCTACCTGTACATCTCCACTTCTGTTGGTAATTCCAGTGGAGAAGCAGGAATTGTCTCAACATTGGACACTGATAGCTGCCAAGCTTTAATTGTGAAATTCATACTTTGACAAGCACTTTGATTCACTGGAGCTTTCTGTTGCTTTTGCAGGTCAGTGAAACCCCCATTTTTGTGCCTGGTGTTTGGGGACCGTATTTCTCTGCGATGGTACCTGGATTGTGGTTGAATGAGGGAGGCCAGAGTGCTACAGGAAAACTGGTGAGTGTTTGGAGACACAGACAGGCTCCAAGGCTGCTGCTCTTTGGGTTACCCTCACTGGCAATTCAGACCTGAAACACCTCCATAAGATCATGGGATTGTTACGGATTTTACGACCAATGAGCCAATTTTGGTTCCCAATTTGACCCATACCTTTCCTTGACCCATACCCAGGATTCGGGATTTAATGAGCAAAGGCATTCTTTATCACAGGATGAAAGCAATTAACAATTAGATGAGTGTTATGTCTGTTACATAATACTAATTTGTGTAGGGATAGGGGATTATACACAGGGCATGTCTTCCTTTTATGGTGGTGGTAGTGATGATTGTAATTACCTTACAGGCTAATAGGCTTCATTCTTTGCTTTAGCAGGAGGCTGAAACAGGCTTTGAGGAGAAGAAGATGATACATATTGTATTATATAGGTCAGCTGTGCTCATTGATAGGCATAAAGGAAAGATATATGGATAGAATAGTAATATAGTAACAAATTATTCCATCACCTCAGTTCTTTCCCTGAATACAAAGCATCTAACAGTATTAGGTTAATTTAATTTACCAATAAAACTTAAAGCCAAGCAGGGTTCACTATAAAATGAATTTTCTTATTTACAGGAAGGCAGTCAGAACTAAAACACTGATATCTAATTTAAAGAAAGGCTACATGTACATAACAATACGGAGGCTTGGGTCCAAAAGTGTCAGCAAGACACTTTTGACTTCTTAACCCTGGAGCTCCTGGGTCACCTTGCCCAAGCTGTGGAAACCCTGGCTGCAGGGGCCTCTGGAGAGGCTGCAGAGAGCCCCAGGCCCCTGGGTGTCCCCTGGAAAGCCCCAAGGGCAGGTGGGTTTGGTCTGTCACAAACTGCGGCTGTAATCGCTCCTGGCTCAGCACCACCCATCTCTGTAAAAGCCTGGAGAAGGGAGTACATGGCCAGGAAATGCCTTGGGGCATCCCTGCATTGGAACATTCCATATGGAACAGTCACTGGCTGAGAAGCAGAAATCCTGCTGGATCGAGAAGCCCGGACACACCCCGAGCTGAGCTGTGATTCGGGATCCCTCCTGTGCTCTCTGCTTGGCCACACCGACCTGACATTCCTCTGTGTCACAGCTACAGTGGCACAGTCATTCCTCCTCCTGCAGCCTGGATTCCCACCCCACCTCCAGCCCATCCTTAGGCCCATCCTTGTGGCTAAAAACTGCTTTTACAGCAAGTGGGGTGTGTATGCTTTAAATTTTTCAGGTCAGGATTGGGTTAAGACCAAAAAGTGTCCCATTTTACAAATAACTGCTACAACCAGACATAAAACTAAATTATGTCTATACAAAATAATAAATATATGCTCATAGCAACCCCATTTTTCAAGGAAAATAGCAAATCTTGTGTGTTGCTTTGCAAGAACACTTTTGAGAGGGAAAGTTTCTGTGTGCTTAATTCTGAGCAGGTAAATACACTTATCTAAGCTCCAGGCAGGATACAGGCAATCAGTAGTTTTCCTTGGCTGGCTCACAGTGGTTCCACACTTTAAATGTACAATGAGAGTTAAGGCATTTCAAAAAGATGATTTTAAAACTCTTTTCCTTTCTTGTACCAGGGAACAAGGCGTTCCTGAATCATTAAAGAAATTACTGGAAAAAAAAAAATGAACGGTCTTGTTAGGACCCATAGCAAAAATCAGCTTGAAGTACTGTTAGGAATATTAGGGAAAGTGTCTCATTAAAACACCCTTGGAATATTCCATGTGGTTTTTTTTGAGGTGGTATGAACAGAAAACACATAGGGAGCCATGGGAGGAGACATGTGCACTGTGCAGGGTACATTGCATTTATTATCTCTGTCATTTCAAAGCTCCTGCTTTCTCACACCTAAAGTTTTCTGAAAACAAACCAAAAAAAAGAGGCATGTTTGGGGACCCTTTCCATTGCTTGATCAGCACTCCAAGATGAATTCTTTGCTTAAAATTTGAACAGTCTGATCAAACTTTGTAAAATTAAAACTGATCCCTTTAAAAAGTTCTAATTTTTTGGAATACAGCTGCAGAAGAAATCAGTTGGGTTTTGAAAACTGTTTTAGGCAGAGTCCAAATGAAGAATTAACAAGTCCCTTGTTCTGCAAATTCTTGTTTAGTTGTATATTTAATGGCGTTTTACACCATATTTTCAAAATTTATAAGAAGAAAGATATTGCACAACAGGGACAAAGGATGGCATGACATCATTACAAACTGTGAAATAAAAAATAGCAGAAAAGGGTTTCAGATGCATCCCTCATGTGGCCATGGCTTGAATTAAGGGCAAACTTCATAACTCCTGTAACAGTTCTGTGTAACAGTTTTCATAGCACACACACCTATATATGATGTTTATTTATAGATTTATTTCTGAATTTATGATCTGCCCCTGTGTTCTGAAGAGATTCTGCAGGATTCGGGCCTGAGCTGTGTTTCTGGTGCATGCACACCTTTGAACTCTGTCTTTGATGCTGATCTCAGGGAGAACAGTCATGCATTCTTTTCTTTGCTGTGTTCACATGTGTATGCTTCATTATGTGGTTCAGGACCAGACTCGTGCTGTTAAGATTAAATACTAATGTGATTTGCTGTCAATAAGTGCTGCCAAATATACTCAGGGCTCTTGAGTAGCTGTAGTTTCGCCTCCTTAGCTTTTACTGTCACCTAAGATGGGATATTACCAAGGGGCCACAAAACCTGCTGAATTATTGTCTTAAAAGCCCATATTATTCCACCTGATACTTTGTGAGTAATGGCAACCACTCTGGAGTGAAAGGACAAGCTGATTTATAAATTCAGCATAAGACAGAGCTTATATTGATCTTCTTTTATAGCAATAATTGCTTCTCAGGGTATGCATTTTGTTTCCTGCAATGAATGCATGAAGCATCTATCAGGATGACAACACACCTCGTGTTTTATCACAACAGTGTGATAGAGAAAGATGATGTAGGGATTTGGGCCAAGATGATGCTTCTGGTAGAATTCCAGTGAGGATATTCATGCAGAATGGGAGAGACTAGAGGACATGCAGAGGGTGTTGGACAGGAAAAAGTCATCCTTTCACCTTCCTCTCCTGAGTGAGGAGCTGCATGCTTAGCATTTGGCCTGGGTTTGGTGCAAGGTTGGTTGTTTTTCTGACTGTTTATATGCCAAATCCTGAATTTCAGTGGGAGTTTTGCCATTGGCTTCTCTAGAATTTAACACTTCATGAGTAATTTAGAAGCTCTCTTGTCTTTTTTAGAGCTATGACACTGCCTTTCCCTTTTCCAGGATTGAATTTTCGAGATGTAATCATCCGCAAAATGTTGCTTTTCTCTTTTTCAGATCGATCATGTGGTGCGAGGCCACGCTGCCTTCCCAGAATTAGAGGCCAAAGCTGCAGCCAGGTCAGTGTTTTATTCCTTTATCTCATACCTGCCCTACAGACTGATGCACACTGTATTCCCAGCAGGGTCCTCATTCTCAATCCGGGCAATTAACAGTCTGATAGTGAGCTGGAAGTATTTACAAATTTCCAGGTGATTGCTCATAAATTTAAGGTTTGGCATATCCAAGTAACCATACTAACTTTTTGCTTTTCTATCCAGCCCAAGGTATTTCTTGATTCCACAGCACCAGCCCTGTTCAGCAGACCTCCATGCCTTGGGCTAACAATATGTCTTAATTTGTAGGCGAAGTAATTAAGCTCCAAGGATGGGATGTAGCTTAATTAGGAATATATTATTCAGTATTTTTGAAACAGTCATCTAAAGGGAGGTGTAGCCACCGTATGAGAAACTCCTGCTTGGCAGCACAAATAGAACAGAGAAATCCAAGATGAATTTTCAGACAAAACTTTAAATGGAGGGGTGACTTGGAGGTAACTCCAGGATTCCTTGAACAAGAGGCTGTGTGTGATGTGGAATTTGAGCTTGTTCTGCTTTAGAAGTGGATGAAGACAGTTCAGACACTTCTGTCAGGCCTGGACTTCCTCAAGCTTTTTTGGCTTGGATTCATTCTAAGATGGTTCACATCACTCCCAGAGAGGTCTGAGCTGAACAGTTGGGCACGTTGGATGAAAATGTGATTCTCTTTTAATGTCTTTTTCCTCCTTAGATTAAAGAAAAAACCCAGCAAATTTGGCATTTTCCCTTCAGTTTCTCCCTCTGGTCTGAGAGGCAGGGTCAGTCCTGATAGATGGATTAAGCATTTGCTGTTACAGAATTATTTTCAATCCTCTCTGGGGAGATAAAGCTCTACCTGGTTTCTCTGGATGACCCCTCCTTGCCTTGCAGGGCCCACTGCTTTACTTGTTTGTTAAGAACTTGACCAGGATTCTCAGAAATGTATTGGACTTCATTCAATATGAAACAGATTCATGCTTCCTAGAATTCTCTTTGTTGTTCTCTGGAAAAGGAAATCAGGAAATAAATGCATCTGTGTATGTTTGGAATAAAGATTGAACTGGGGCTTTTTCAAAATGCTGGCTTCCAGGCCATTTTTCCAGTGCCCCCATTTGAAGCACAAGCATAAGACAAACAGTTTAGTCTGTAATGCCAGGATAAACCATTTTTTTTTCCTTTGAGTTGGAAAAATGCCTATGGAGTAGCCTACTTTTATCTGCTGGGTCTGATACTGAACTGGCTGACCAAAAACAATGCCACAGTGCAAAATACTGAGATTGTGTTGTGGACAGGACACTAAACACAGAATATTGGCAGTAGAACTCCATATTATCTAAGGGTATGGTGTCATAACTTTGGATTTGAGTCTCCTGCAGTTAGTAACATGGTGGAGAATAGCACTGATAGTAAGAGTTGTAATATTTTATAAAAAGAGTGATAATATTTTATTAAGTTAATTTGCTCAGTGGTGTTTTTGTGATGCTTTCCTGGTATCACTCTCCTGATGAAACATTGGTATTGATATATAAATTTACTAAACAAGCCCCCTATAATTCTCTCATCCTCTGTCTCCCTGTCCTTTTCAAATATTTGTTAAATTTAAAGAATTTAGTTTGAATGAACAAAAAATCAGGAACTTTGAAATTTGAACTTATTTTATTCTCCTTTTTTTTCCTTTCTATTTTTCCATAATTCCCCAAACTTCAGCCTTACCATGGGTACAAGCAGCAGCTGCTGTTGGCCAAAACTCTGGATTATGTGTTTACCTACAATAAGTCATATACACAGAATAAAAATAATCCCAGAATCACAGAATGGTGTGAGTTGGAATTCTCCAGAATTCTCCGCAGAACAACAGTTCAGAGAATTTGGTTTATTATGTTTAAGGGTATTCTCTATGTGTCTGTAGGAATTTGAATCTGTTCATCCATTGCAAATACCCGTGGAGGGGAAACCAAATGAGAATTCCATACTTTGGTGTGCAATTCCATATTGCCTTTAATTCCCATGCTGGGTGCAGTGCAGTGAAGGGTTAAGCACATGCATGTCTGGACCATTACAAAAGGATCATCAGAGGTCACAAATCCGTGCCTCTTGCCTCCTTTTGCCTCCCCAGACCTGTCCTCCCTTTCTCCTGATGCTGTTAAGAAGCAGGTTTGGACTGGCAGGTGCCTGCTGAGCAGTTCTCTCGGGAGTTTCCCTGTGCCAACTCTCCTTTGCCCACACCAGAGCAGATTTCCAGCTGTTCTAGCACCGGTGCAGAGATTTGTGGTGGCTTGTGAGGGTGTGAGAGGCTCAGACAACCAGCTCTGACCGCTGCTGCTGAAGGCCAGGCTTGTGCAACCCTGCCAGTCCTATTCCTGGGTTCTTTTTTATCCTTCTTTTACTGGAAGTGGAGAGGGTTGGATTATACGAGGATTTTCTGGACAATTTAAATTTAGCATTTGGTCTATCCGACGGGCACAATGTGTGAGCACCAAATCTTGAGGTTTTTCAGGCAGTTCATCAAGTTGCAGAAATTGCTGTGATGTATCACTTTTGTTCTTCATCCTACATATTGTGTAGGTCTGACATTTAGTCATCA
>VWYP01024459.1:0-10829 GCA_013400435.1 Pycnonotus jocosus
TTTTTATTTCTTTTACAATCTCGCACTGTTTCCTTTCCCTAAAAGCTAAACGAGGAAAAATTATTTAAAAAGAAATTTAAAAAAAAAAAAAAATCAAACAACAAAAAAGCTCTGAACTTTGGCAGAGAATAGCATCAAGTCAGCCATTAAAAAAAAAAACTTAAATAAAAACAGTCTCCCAAAATGTACTCTCAAGAAGCCACCTTCTTTTTTTTCTTTTTTTCTTTTTTTTTTCCCTTTTTTAAATAAAAGGCTTCTACCATTTCCAGGAGCATAGTTCAAATATCTTACCTGAAAAAAAAAATAAGTTAAGGGAAATAACAAGAAGAAAAAAAAAAAAAAAAAGCTGTCATTCTAAACTCAATTTTCCAAGACTTGTCATCCTAAGCTGAAGGCAATAATAAATAAACCCATTGCTGCAAGACAGAAGCACAACCAGCCCCACGCAGGGGAAGGAGGCCAGGCAACAAAATTCGTGGAACTGACTGTCCATCGTGAGAAACACTCCGTGGTTCTGCTGGACCAAAAAAAAAATGGGCTTTTAACCCCAAATTCTTCAACTTCCCCCCTCAGCAAAGGCTTGTTTACGCTATAAAAAACACCCTCTTCTCCTACACGAGGTCCTTCTCGCCAGCAGGCAGCTTGCCTGGAACCTTAGAAATATCTTTGTTTAATACTAAAAGGCTTTTTATTGAGTGGTTTTATGCAGCAAAGAATATCAGCAACTTCCAGGAGCTCTAGGACACAGCGAGGCTGGAGAGGAGCACACGAAACGCCTCGGGAACACCCCAAGAGAAGAAGCGCTGGAGAAAGAATTGGCTCGAAAGCTTCACAACACCAGGTCCAAAGACGGGGTGGGGAGGCAGATTAATAATTCAGGATCATCCTGCCCGCCAATTAGCGGTGTGATTAATGTGGCAGCTCGTTAGTGTAGCAAAAGGGAGAATAAATCAAGGGGGAGCTGGAGCACCTTGGTGTGTTCCTGAAGGACTTGGACTCTCTTCCACAGCCCCAAGGATGATTTCCCCATGGATGTGGCTGAGCAGGACACTGGAATTCTGCCTGTTAACTCTTCCAAGTGTCCTTTTTGAGGAGCAAAATGACTCGGGGAAGGGCGGAGGGATGGAAGGAGCAGGGAGAAGCCGATGGAAGCGCTGGAAGCGCCTCCTCCAGCCGTGCCTTCGGCCGCCCGCCCACGTAAGGCACCCTGGGGAACAGCACAGGGGGGCGAGGGAGCCGAGCCAAGGGGTCCCTGAGCTAACCTGGCTTCCCAGGTGGTGGCAACAGCGCTGGACATTGAGGGCGAGGAGGAGCAGCCTGGAGAAAACCCCAGCGCCAGCCGCTGCTCCGAAGTGGTGCCGAGGTCCGAAGGGACACCAGTAACTCCTTCCCTGGGCCAAAGCCACATCCCAGCCTTCTCTAGAGGATATTGTTGGACTGAGAATTATCTTTTATCCTCTGCAAGGTGTTACTTTTCATCCCGCTACGATCAAACGTTGCCCCAAGTTGTTTTATCCTGTATGGAAACAATTCCCTACCTCTTACACCAAACCATCCTTCACAGCTCAGCCCACTAATGAAACAACTTGAGCTGCCATTAATTTCACACCACCAGGATTTCACCCTTAAATAGGATTTAAAAGGTTTTCCAAACCAAGCTGTGGCCACACAAATCATGAGAAAATGTGTCTTGTCCCATTGGTAGCAACATCAACACCAACACCAACATCAACTCCTCTCTACAAATATTGCAACAACACTCCAAGGTTTCCACTTTGGAGCAGTTCTACTTCCCAGCACCAACAGCTAAACCAAGTGGAGAAACGTGGGGCAGCTCAGCCTCTGCTCAAACTTTTGGAATGAATGAGATTCAACTGGTATTAACACGCCACCAAAACAAAGAAAACCACCCCAAAAATACAAGTGAATCCTTTTATCTGAAAAGCGTTGTAAATTATCTACCAAAAGCCACGTGGATGGCACCACTGGAACAGCAAACTTTCTCCAGCAGTCAAAGGCAGGATTGACCCAAATTTCAACTCTGCAAAATGGTTTCCCCCACAGGAATGGGTTCTTGTTCCTTGCTGGACCCCTGAAGTGGTTTTGGTGAATGCTCACAATGGTCCCTCAGCCCAATTTTGGCCCAGCCAGTTTGTGCTCTCCTGAAGGAGCTCAGGAGCAAAAACAACTGGAGGAATTATTTCCATGGAAAGCCTGGATATGACCACTCTGTCCTGGAGGGAGAAGGAGTTTAATATTGGTGGGCTCTGCTCCCAAAACCAGGACCCAGCTTGGCTGGGGGAAGGATGAGAGCACCAACCTGCTGCACACACATCCTCCACACACCTGGGAACTGCTCATCCCTGCCTGGGCATCCATCCTTCAGGAGGAAAGAGCTCTGGATCTGGACACCTACAAACAGCTGTGACTGCCTGGGAGGAATTCAGGCTTTTGGAAAAATCCTGAGGACAGGACAGACCTCAATTGCCGGCACAGATTGCGGCTGCACGCGCTCCCCATCTCCTGACACCGAATCCCTCAGGATTGTTCTGAGCTGGGAGGGAGGGAAGGAATTTCTTCACACAAAGGTCACTCATGGCAAGGAGCTGCCCAGGGAGCTGGTGGAGTGCCCAGCCCTGGAGGTGTCCAAGGAATGTGGCACTCAGGGCTGGGTGACACGGTGGGGATTGGGCATAGCTGGAACTCAGTGACCAGGGAAGGCATTCCAAGCTCAGGGATTCTGAGATTCCTCAAAAAGCCAAAAAGTTTGACAGGGTTGAAAGGAGAAGCGGGAGAAGACATGGGGCAAAAGGACTCTGGAAAACAAGGAGCACTTTCACCTCTCTCCCCCATTTCCCCTTCCTTGCCTTCCCAGTTGTTCTCACCCTGCAGCGTCGGGGCTGCAGGGATTCCTCCAGGACAGAGCAGAGAAAAACCCTTCAGCAGGGTGAAAAAAGAGTTTCTCAAGACATGCAAAGCCTCGTGTTTCTCTTTTTCCCATGTGGTACAATCTACAAACAGATTTTTCCCTAAAAAGAAGGTAATCCTAACAGTGTCCTAATGGTTCAGAGGTTGGAGAGGCTGAATTAATCTTTTTGGCTGTTTACTGAAACTCAAGGAATTCCACCTAAACCCAAGGAAAGATTTCTTTCCATGGAGGTGGCAGAGCCCTGGAAGAGCTGCCCAGGGACATCGCAAACCCACCCTAAAAATTCTGGGATTCTTCAATTTCAATATACTACAAACCCCAGAGGAAGAATATTTTTTTTTCCTCCTCCTCCACTGACAGTTTGTCATCTCCAGGCTTATTTTTGTTTTAGTTTTTTTCTTTTTTTCTTTTAATACAGAAACTTTTCCGTAATGGAATTTACAGTGGATAAAAATCAAAAGACAAAAATTTCCTTACAAACAATAAAAAAAAGGCAGAAAGCTGCTAAGAGCTATCATGTTTTAAGTGCTATAAAATGAGACAAAACAGCTTCCTGCTGTTGCCAGAAGAAAAATGAGAAACTAAAAAAAGAAGGAGAAAAGAAAAGAAAAAAAAAAAAGCAGTGAGTGCAATTAAAAAGTGCAAAGTTGGCCAAGGTAATACAGTTGTTTTATAAACGTGCATCACAGCTCTGCATTTAAAAATCTTTTGACACAGCTTTAATCGCTCAGCTTTTACACGCTGGTAACTGATTGCCTGTTATCTTCACTTAATGCTGACTGAGCTGTAACTGCCTGACTTCAAACACAGCCACCTGCCTGCCTTTGGTATATTTATACACAGAAAAACAAAAGGTTAGTGCTGCAAATGGAAAAAAAAAAAAATAAAACCAACACAAAAGGGAAAAAAGAAAAAGCCACCACAGGACAGGTTCTGCTTTCAGCAGAGGGAGGACAACACATCTCAAATGGTCTGGAAATAGGCTAAAGCTGAGTTGATCTTACAATTATAGCGTAAACAATGCCTGGGTTGTGGTTATGTTGTTTGAAAAGAAAAGAAAAACCAAAAATCTCCAGAGACCTGTATCAACTTCTGTATGTTTAAGCCATACCCTTAAAAGTTCACTATTCACTCACAAAGAGAAGTAGACAAACATGAAGATTCCAAGCGAACAGACACAGACCAGTCCAGTATTTAGTAATAGTTTAACTTTTGGAGTCTCTTCCAGCATTTGTAAACAAACAGTCTCCTCCTCGACCTCCCGAACCACTCTCTTGTTTACGTTTTTACTTTTAAAGCCACAGAACCAATCTATGAATTTCAACTGTCTCGCCTTGCTGTCAGTCCCCTCCTCCTCCTCGTGCTTTTTCTCCCCCATCAGGGCCGCCTGTCCGTTGGAATAACAATCCACGGGCGTCTCCACCTCGGAGTGGCTCACCGAGATCACCGGGTTGCTGTCATCCCTGCACGTCACCAGGAGGTTGATGTCCTCCGGCTTCACGTTTTTAATGTTCTCCTCCGACTTCCCGTTGGGAATGATGTGGTTGGCGTTCTCGTTGCACTTGAGGACGCTCTTCTCCTGCGCCTGGTACAGCTCCCCCTTGCCGGCGCTCTCGGGCGCGCCGCGCTTCATCAGCGCCCAGAACGTGGTGGTCCTCACCTGCTCCTTGGTGGGCGGCGGCGTGAGCAGGCTCACCACGACCGTCACGGCCCCGGTGATCCAGAACAGGGCCGTGGCCACGTACATGTAATGGATGTTCTTGATGAAGCCGGGCCTGGTGTCCGGCTGGTCGCACTCGGGAGCGCGGTAGAAGAAGGCCAGGACCAGCCGGATGGCGCCCAGGACGAAGCCGGCCATGCCGCCGTAGAAAGCCCCCTGCTCGTTGCAACGCTTCCAGAAGATGGCCATGAGGAACAGGGCGGCCACCGGCGGGGTCAGGTAATCCGCGACCTCCTGGATGTACAGGTACATCTGCCCGCCCTGCATCTCCACGATGATGGGCACCCAGGCGATGCTGATCACCACCATGAAGGCCACGAACACCCTGCCCACGATCATCAGCTCCCGGGAGGTCGCGCTCTTCCGGATGAGTTTGTAGACGTCGAGCGTGAAGATGGTGCTGGCGCTGTTGAAGATGGAGTCCAGGTCGCTCATCAGGGCGGCGATCATCACGGCCATCATGAGCCCGCGCAGCCCCACGGGCACCAGGTTCATCACCAGGCGCGGGTAGGCGATGTTGGAGCAGCCGGCCCTGCTCCCGCACACCTGGAAGCAGTGCTCGGGGTTGATGCAGGCGATGTCATCCACAAACAGGATGCGGGAGATCATCCCCGGCACCACGATGATGAACATGGGCAGCAGCTTCAGGAAGCCGGCCATGAGGGTGGAGCCTTTGGCGTGAGCGATGTTTTTGGCAGCCAGAACTCTCTGCACTATCACTTGGTCAGCGCACCAGTACCACACCGAGGCCGGGGTCTGTCCCAGCAGAAATCCCGGCCAGGGAATGTCTTCGTCCGTCGGCTCACGCAGCATTTTCAGAGAGTCGGGCTTTGGGCTGACGTTGCAGGAGTTGGTGTTGGAGATGTTGTAGGTCAGGAGGATGGAGGTGACGTTGGGCGTCGCCAACATGTACCTCCTTTTCACTTCTTCAAACCCACCGACCTCCATGAGGCTTATGATCATGAGTGTGAGGGCCCCGATGATCATAAGCAGCGCTTGCAGGGTGTCCGTGTAGATGACGGCCACCAGCCCTCCGGTCACGGTCAGCAGCGCCGTCATTCCGATCAGCAGGATCACCGACAGGTAGAGGTTCCACCCTAGGGACTCTTGGATAAAAAGCGCCCCTGAATACAAGTCAACCGAGAGTTTGGTGAAGATATAAAGAATTAGAGACAACGCTGCAAAATAGATCTGAATCCTATGCCCTCCGAACCGCTTGGACAAGTATTCGGGCATGGTGTACACTCCCGACCGGATGTAGACTGGCACGAAGACCCATCCCAAAAGCTGCAAAAGCATTAAGGCGTTGAACTCCCACGCGCCTACGGCGAATCCGCTCGCCGCTCCAGATCCTGCGAGCCCAATGAAATGTTCACTTCCAATATTGCTCACAAACAACGAGGCCCCGATAGCTACCCAGGTCATAGAACGCCCTGCCAAAAAGTAGCCACTCACGGTGCTCCGATTGTTTTTCCACATGGCAAAGAAACCTATGCACATTACAAGCACGAAGTACAGGGCCACAATGGCAATGTCTGCTGGCTCCAAAGCAGCCCTCATTTTGTAACCAAAAAGCCTTCGCTGACGTCCACTTCTCGCCCCCCAGCCAACGTCTCTTAAGCACCACGTGAACCAGTTTTAACCAAAATCAACACAGCGGGTCAAATTCTTTGTCCCTTGGTTTGCTGTCCTGATGCTGGTGGCAGTGGTACATTTACTTTTCTCCGCTTCTCAAATTTGGGAACTTAGCACGCACTTTTAATCCACATTCCACAAGAGCATCAGCCTTAACTCAGTTGATGTAGGAGAAATTCTTAGTTGCAGCTAAGTTTAGTGAGGCCTACTGTACCAACCCTGCAAGGCAGCAAAGACAAAAGACAAAGATTGAATTAGAGAGGAATTTCATGAAGTAATGAGAAAAAATTTGAAGTGTAGTAAAACAAATCACTGAACACCACAGATTTTTCCCCCTTTTATATTTCCTGCAATCCATAACAGACATCATTCAATATTTGTAGGGCTAAGTGGTAAAAGCCTTTTTTTACAAGTCAACTTCAGTGGTTACAGGTACCTTCAGAGACGCAGCGATTCGGGAGGATTGAGCGACCCAAATCCCCCAGAACACGGCAAGCAACAAAAACACATTTTCTTTTTCTTTACTCCGGTGTCTCACAAGTCTCCTTCTCAAGCCACTAAACAGATCTTCCTCTTTCAAGCAATCTTAGGAAAATAAAATTAAAAGAATCCAACAAATACCCAATGGCTATGGAGCACTGGCTCAGCATTTGCTGCACTGCACCCCCTAAATCCTGGGAGATCCTGGCACCACAGAAATGCACTTAAGACATCAGCTGGCTGCTAGAAAAATCAAAGTGAGGTCACAGCACTGTCAAAAAACAACATCCATTTCAAATCAGCTGGAGAATCAAGGTTATTCCACAGGTTTTGAGGAGAGTTTGCTCCTGTCTAGGGTACAGATAATCACAGGGTTATTTTTCACTTGGAAAGCTCTCCATACACATCCATGTGATCCTAGGAGAGAAAACATCCCATTCTAGCAAGTGGCAGAAGCAAAACTCCGCCTGACATCCCATTTTAGGGCCAGTCCCTTTGGACACCCACACGTGGGGTTTTGTGGGAGCACCAGAGGGGCACAGGAGGGTGGATCCTGGCAGCAGTCACAGCTGGAAGGATGCCAGGAAATGCTCTTCCCAGCACCCATTCCCATCCCAGCATGGAGAGGTGGCAGGTATGGAGGCCAAGCTTTCCCTGTTGTGCTGTTCCCAAATTCCCAATCCCACTTGACAACTTCCAAATGTGTCAGGAAACAAAACTCATTTTGGCAAGCAGGACTGAAGCGCTGGAAGAGGAGGGAAGGGGACAATAAAGATTTGGTGGCAGAGGAAGGGGCACTGAGGAGCTGCATGGTGGCACCCTCATGGATTTGGGATATGCTCCCATCTCCTGTTTATGCCTTGGGAAGTACCACAGAATCATGGAATGGTTTGGGATGGAGTGGCCTCAAAGCCCATCCAGTGCCACCTCTGCCATGGCAGGGACACCTTCCACTGTCCCAGGCTGCTCCAAGCCCCAATGTCCAAGCTGGCCTTGGACACTGCCAGGGATCCAGGGGCAGCCACAGCTGCTCTGGGCACCCTGTGCCAGGGCCTGCCCACCCTCTACAACCCAAAGGCTTCTAAACGGGTTTAGACAGAGCTGGACACAGGATTCTTCCATTCCCTACTCCCAACGGCCACAGGAAGGGAAGACCAAAGCAAAGAACAGGTTTAGTCTACAGAACACCAACCTTCAGCAGCAATAATGAGATTATTACAGAAGGTGAGGAACAGGGTCTGACTCCATTCCTCTTTCCCACCCACTGGTAAAGGCACAGGAAAACCAACACTGGGTCTCTTTTCTGGCCATAAAGTCTCACACGTCCTACAAGCTCCAGGCATCCCCTTCCAGTTCATTCTCTGGCACAAGGCTGAAGCTCCCATTTCCCCATTAATTAATGATTAATAATACAAACTGCCTGACAGCATATTTTAATATTTGGTTGGTTTCTTGTTTGGCATCCCTGCCATATATTGGATTTGTTTAAAGGGCCAATAAAACCATTTCAAATGCCAAGAGAGTTAAGGTTGAAAATGCACACGCTGTGCGGAAGGCAGCAATGGTGCTGAGGTAAAAACGTGCAACTCCTCATAGATTTTAAAAATAGCTCCCAGCAAGCCACAACTTCAACCTTAAGGAGAGATCCACCATGGTGTCATTTGTATGGTCCAGCTGTTTTTCAGGAGAAAAATTTTTAAAAATAAAAATAATAAGGGTTCCCCCCCAGCACCACAAACCCCCTTGAGAATAGAGATATTCCTTCTGCTGGAATTACAGCCAATAATGAGAGACTAAGGAGACATGGCACAAAATGGACTGATTACAGCATTGGGCTAAATTTATCATTCCTCAGAAGCCTCAAACCACAGATGTATTTTCAATTCTTCCACAGAAGAATTCACATTTCTCCCCACCCGCAAATACAGGAGTAGTTAAATGGTCTAATAGCTTAATCCAACCCAAAATTATAAACACTTCACATCAGATGACGCAGTCAGAGCCAAGTTTAATGAACTATTCTTAGTTTTAAGCACTTTGGAGCAACACTTTAATAGTGTTGTGTCTTTTGCCATATTCAGCTGATTTTTCAACTACATTATGTTTATACCAAAACTATAAATATTTGAAGAGAAAGGGAAGAAGAGATTTTACTCAGATATGACAAAAAGAAAATCTGCTATACAGAAAATCAGAAGAATAGCCAGATAAAGAAATGGTATTAATATTTTTAATGTTCTGTTTTCCTTCTCATTACTAAAAAAATGTTTGATTTTCACTTGAGTTCACCCCCCACGACCTTCCCTGTAGGTTCATCAGTGATCTGTCACAAATATCCTAGAGAGCAATATGGAAAAATCACAAAAATATCTGTTAAAAAAGAATTTCATTTGATACCAGAAGTATCCAGAGTGTTTCTATAAACAGGATATGAACAGGGAAGCTGTGGCTGCCCCTGGATCCCTGGGAATGTCCAGTGCCAGACTGGATGGGGCTTGGAGCCACCTGGGATAATGGAAGGTGTTCCTGCCCTGGAAGTGGGACTGGATGGGCTTTAAGGTCTCTGGGAATCCAAACCTTCTGTAATTCCAGGATGCAGATTCTCTGAGAAGTGTGTCAGTATTAGATGCAGCTGCCCTCAAATAAATTGTGACATTTTTCAATTAAGTCACTTCAGCTCCAAGGGGCTCATTCCAACCCAAATAAACAACATGTGAAGTTCCTGGAGCATTTTCCATAGGAAGACACAGCCAGACCATGCACCTGAAATAATCAAATTCCAGAGGCCTGAACCCTGCCCTTTGTCACCAACACCTGAGGGGTTGTTTTTTTGGTTTTGTTTTGGGTTTTTTTTGCAGGGCTCAGTTTTTTGCAGAGCTGGAAGGTGGAAAGTTTTCAGCAGCCACCACAAATTTGCTGCACTGTCACTAAATTACAGCACTGAAGTAGCTTCTTGTACCAGTTTCTTAGACCTAATTCCAAAATAACCCTGGAACTTTTCTTCATTAGGAAAATGAGACTCGTCCCTCTGAACTTTCAGCAAGTTCTGACCTCAAGTCTTACAAAGGACTTTTGAGATGCCCCATGTGAGTTTAATCCTGAGTTATTAGAACAGTGAACATTGTGGCACTGACAGAGGGAGGGAAAAAAAAAAAAAAAAAGGCAGAAAGACAGTGCTGCTGCCAAGGACTGGGAATTTTCTTCCCTGAGGCTGTTTTCTGGCTGGATCATATCAAAGACACAAAACAATGTGCTTCCCTCTTGTCTGGAAATAGAGGCTGCAGCTCTGGTGAAACAATGCATATGTCTCTCCAACACCCAGCCTGTTCCTTAAGGCAAAAAAAAAAAAAAAATCCCAAGCAAGTCCCTGAAGAGAGATTTCATAATGTGAAGCAGACCCAGGGTGGGATTTTGAGGAGAAATTTGTACCATTGTTCTAAAGGAAAACTTTCTCCACAGTGCTTTTCTAATAAAATGGGTGTTTAAAACATGCCAGAGTCCAACTGCTCCAGCTCTGAAGCCACTATTTGTTCTCAGCTCTGGCAGTTTTTCAGTGATGGGAAGTTTCTGAGCTGGCTTTCCTTTCCTCCTCACCAATCCTGATGTTTTAAGGGTTAATTTGGGGATGCAGACACCCACCTATCTCACAGGAGTGTCTGCTGTAAGCAAATTAGGTGTTTTGCTCGCAGATTTCCAAGTAGTTTTGGGATTATTTCTTGGAAACAACATTTTCCCTCTCCACCTTCAAGCAGGAGTATTTGAACTCAGACCTGCAGCACTTCACCTCCTGAACAGCTCTGTTGTGTGGAAGAAATCTGTCCAGATTGCCAGGATCATGGAAAATATTAACTCTGCCACAGAAAAATTAATAAATAACACAACTCTCATGCCTTGAGTGGGGTCTGTGCCATGTCCAACCCCCTGAGTGTGTTTTCCAGACTCCTCACCCTCCTGGCCATGGACACAGCAGTCAGTTCCTACCTGTCCACTGCTCCTCAGTTAACACAAGGCAGCCTCAGGAAAAAAAAAAATCTCTAATTAAAAAAAAAAAAAAAAAAAAAAACA
>VWYP01024460.1:251-37740 GCA_013400435.1 Pycnonotus jocosus
CTACAAAAGGAACACCCTGAGCTCCATTCACACAAATCACTACCCTCCCCAAGCAAAGAGGGTTTGGGGGTGCAGGGCAGTGCTGGGGAGTTCCCTCAAGGTGTGGGGCTGGCAGGGGCTGCAGGAGTGGTTTATTTAATATTATTTAACATTATTTAACATTATTTAATATTATTTAACATTTTGCATGGGGTGGAGGGGGGATGGCAGCTGGGGAGTGGGGACTCCCCTGCATCCACAGGAGAAATTGGGCACAACCCCGGTGCTCCCTCCCTCATCTCTCCATGCATTTGTAACCCATGACTAAGAAGGTTTTATTTTTTCTGTTTTCTGAGTTTTTTTCCATGTGTGTGGCTTTGAAAACGCGACTGAAGGCTCCCAGGGAGGGCTGGTTTGTGTTTGGAGGCTGCAGCTCCCCTGCTGTATTTCATGTTTCCAGTTGATGATGCCCCGAATCCCCCGGTGCCTCGTTCCCAGCCCTCAATAGAAACATCACGAACCCAGCACGGCGTGTGCCACCCTCTGAGCTCTGCAGCCACTTGCTGATGCATCCAACAGGGCTGAAATCACAGCTCCCCTGCAGAGGGGCTTTCTTTCAGAGCCCTGCCAAATGGGTTTTTCCTCCCTCACACCCAGCTGCCCTCGTGGCAGCCTTTGCCTTGGGTGTCACCAAAGCTGCCACCCCCACCAGGCATTGGAAGGGTAAAAACGGGGGGATTTTGGTAATTTATCTCCTGTTCATCTTCTCCAGCACCCTTATATCTCCTCCTCAATTGCATTTTTTCTGTCTCTGGCCTATCCTTTCAGTTTTTCCTGTGCCCAGCTGGCTTAAAGAGAAATAAGGGATGTGAGGTTTTTTTGCCACCAGCACCTCTCTGTCCCTCCAGCTTTATAATTCACTGCTGCAGCGAGAGGCTCAGATGAGCCATGGATTTATTCCATCTCATGAGTAAACCACGTGCAATATTGACCATCCCTCTCCAGGCAGCATCGAAATCACAGAGATTTCTGTGTCTAAAGCACAACAGGAGGACTGGAAGCACCAGTTCTCTCCAGAAAAAAAAAAAAAAAAAAAGGTTCAAGCAAGCAGAAATCCTAATTCAGGCTTTCCCTGCTGCACTCTGGCCATGTTCAAATTTCTCCACTCTCTGCTGTCCCAAGGGTCACTCGGTCATATTTCTCCCCTGAAACAAACTCGTTAAAAATTCGAGGAAATTTTGCCAGAAAAAGTGCCAGCTATGATTTAATTGAAAAGAGAACTGTGGAAAGCTACCTGGGAAAGGGAGGTGAGGGAAATCTTGAGCCATCTCCCGCATTTCTGCTGGTTTATTGCTGTGCCTGGGAGTTGCTCCTGCAGCAGTATGTCACTGGAATAATAAGGCAGCAGGGTTGGTTGCTTAACTGCAGTGGCCAGATCAGCGGGGATTTCAAGAGATAAGTAATTCTGTTTGATTTTTGTATCCAGGAATTATAATTTACATTCCCTTCACCTTAGAGAGAGAGGCAGTCTGGGCTATAATTAAGCTTTTTTTTCTGCCTGTCTGCTTTGGTCCTCTGTTCCTCTTTTTGTCAGGCAACGTGGCAGCAGAAGGCTTAAAAGCAGGGAGTCATGACAACTGACTCTTCCCAGAGTTGTTAGAAGTGAAAAAAAAAGAAAAAAGAAATATCCCTAAAACAGAAATGCCTGAAAAAAGCAATTAAATCACAAAACTGTACAGAGCAGGAAACTGAACAGCCAAGGGTTGGGAAGCACGCAGGAGTTGGGAGGTTTTTATCTGCAGCTTCGAGGTTTGGGCTGGGTAAAAAGGGAGTTGGATTCAGGGATGTTATCTGGGGGCCTGGCCGTGGTTTCATGTCTGTAGAGAAATAAATGCCCACACAAAGAGCTAATTGAGGGCAGGAGGAGGGTCTTGCACAAGAACCCGTTAATGGCTTTGGAGCAAAAGTCTCTTTGAATTTCCCAGGGTGAGGAATTCAATGAGGAGTTTAGCAGGGTCCGTCCTACATGGAGCAATGTCCATGTAGTGCTCAGAGCTTGCTTTTATTACAGCTTTGATTGGCTCCAAATTAAAAAGTTATCCAGGCAATGAAACGTTTGACCAAAATCTTAGACTTAAAGAATAAATAAATAAATAAATAAATAAATAAAAAAGAGAGAAGAGCAACATTGATTGAGATAAAGAATTGCTGTGCCTGGATTTCTGCTTGGCATGGCAGGAGAGGGTTTGTTCATCCCCACCCTTATTCTGGTTCTGTCTCCCATCAGCAGCAGAACTCTGTGTTCTCCCCTCATTTTCCACGGTTTGCACACCTTGGTTGGGTGAATCTTGCTTTGGGCCCCTCAAGGTGTGGTTTTTGTCACCTCACAGATCTGTCCTGGTGTTGAGGAGAGAAAACCTGGATCCAGCTGTGATTTCAGCCACCATCCTGCCAGAAAGGCGCCAGGTTTTTGGTTTCAGCAGCGCAGGAACATCTGTGGGATTGCCTATGGTTATAAAACACCTGGATTTGGGAAGGTGCAGAGGATGCTCTCATGTCTGTGCAAACCACAGCAAAGCCAGGTATCTTTGAGCCTAAACCAGTGAGGATTCTGATTTGCCCTTTTGCTCTTTATCCTTCTGCTCTTTGTAGATTTCTCTGCTCTCTGTGGAGGGGAGATCCCCCCACAGGGGTGCTCTGTGGTTTCCCTGCACATCCCATCCCTACCCCGCTAAAACCAACCGAAGAAAAGTTTTTGGAGAGTGGCTTTGTTTCCAAACAGCTCCAGATGCAAAACGCTCTGTGGCTTCGTGTCAGGATTGTAACAAATGAATAGAGCGCAGTGAATTAATTCTGCTAATGAGCTTTGTGACCACATGATGCATCTTCATACAATTAAGGCACAGAAGGAGGCAAGAAGATCCCAAGTGACCCCCTTTGTCACAGCACTTTGGGACCCTCCAAAGTGTTGTCTCCCCCTCCCTGTAATTTCTTTCCTTCCCAAAGATGAGAAATACACAGGCCAGTTGTTTCAACAATTGAAAAATGATGTGTGTGGTGCTGGTTGCAACAGTGTTTTTGTAGCTCTCATTTATTTTGCTCTCCAGACAAGAAAGGCAAAGCAGTAGCATTTTATAGAGCAGAGAACATTTTTACACAGTTCTCTTAAATCTTTTGAGCAGCGCCTGAACAAAATGTTTACACTGAAAGGAGAATTGAGTAAACTACCCACAAGACTTATCACGACAACCTGCCCATCCCTCCTGGGCCATTGTTTTCCATCCCATTCATTCCCAACATCTGCTGCTGCTGACCCTCCAGCCTCATTTACCCATCTACACTGCTCTCTCTCTGCAGCCCTAAAACATTTCCTGTTGATTTACATCCCTTTCTCTTCCATTGTCTGCTTTGGGCTGCTGGTTTTTCTGGTTTCCTTCTCTTAAAAAGAAAAAACAAAGCAAAGGTATCTGGTTTTCATTGCTCGTGAAGAAGAACTGGGTTTCAATGGAAATAAAACCTGTACAAAGGGCTGTGATCAGATAAAACCAGGAGTAAGGGATGCTCAGATGCCCACAATCTCTTCAGCCAGCAGTCCTGTTGAGCTTCTGGGGTGTCAGAGACTTCTCCAGATCTTTGGTGCTCCAGCTCCTGCTTCCCTACTCACTGATAAACCTGAGCCCAGTGGAATTCAACCTCCACCAAGAAGCACCTCCAAAGCTAATCTTCTGCCAGGGCTTGCCTCTATTCTTTCTTTCCTTGTGGCTTTCTTTGATAGAGGCCAGTGATAGAGAAGGTTTTGTAGACAGAAGATGGAGTGATTGCCATGGGGGTAAAACAGCCAGGGAAGCTTGGCTGATTACAACCCTCCCCTTCCACCATCAGCTCTTAAATATGGGGCTGGCACTGGGTTCTGGCCTCAGCCAGAGCCTTCCAGGGGGAATTTAGGCAGGGCAATAATGAGGAACCACTGCCCCACAGCCCCATTTGCAGCTCTGGAGCAAGGCATGGTCCCAGCAATGTGTTACAGGCACGTACCAGGACAGCAGCTTTGGAGGCAATTTCTTCAGGACTGCAGCTCCCAGCAGCCCTTGGAAAAACCACTTCAGACAAATTGTTCAGCAAAATTCTGCAGCATTTCCTCTGATGCTTCTCTTTCTCTTGTACTGCCTGTAGGACAGACAGATTTATACCCAGTGCTCTCTCACTTTCTGTGTCAGACCCATCAGCTCTGTGTGTGCTTTGCCCACCCATGAGCAGATATTTGGGGCTGTGGTGATGCTCAGGCCCATTTCCTAATGCTCAGAACCATTCTTTGACTCTCAGAACCATTCCCTGATGCTCAGAACCCTTTCCTGATGCTCAGACCCAACCCCTGATGCTCAGAACCCTTCTCTGATGCTCAGAACCATTCCCTGATGCTCAGAACCATTCCCTGATGCTCAGAACCCTTTCCTGAAGCTCAGAACCAACCCCTGATGCTCAGAACCCTTCTCTGATGCTCAGAACCATTCCCTGATGCTCAGAACCATTCCCTGATGCTCAGAACCATCCCCTGATGCTCAGAACCGTTTCCTGATGCTCAGAACCATTCCCTGATGCTCAGAACCATCCCCTGATGCTCAGAACCATCCCCTGATGCTCAGAACCGTTTCCTGATGCTCAGAACCATTCCCTGATGCTCAGAACCATCCCCTGATGCTCAGAACCATTCCCTGATGCTCAGACCCTTCCCTGATGCTCAGAACCCTTCCCTGATGCTCAGAACCCTTCCCTGATGCTCAGAACCCTTCCCTGATGCTCAGAACCATTCCCTGATGCTCAGAACCATTCCCTGATGCTCAGAACCCTTCCCTGATGCTCAGAACCGTTTCCTGATGCTCAGAACCATCCCCTGATGCTCAGAACCATCCCCTGATGCTCAGAACCATTCCCTGATGCTCAGAACCCTTCCCTGATGCTCAGAACCATTCCCTGATGCTCAGAACCATTCCCTGATGCTCAGAACCATCCCCTGATGCTCAGAACCATCCCCTGATGCTCAGAACCATCCCCTGATGCTCAGAACCGTTTCCACTCTCGCTCCACTCGCTGGGCTCTCGCAGCCATATGACACTGACAGCTGCCACTAGCTGCTATCACAGGGCTGTGTGTAATTTAGGAGAACAATTTGCATAATTCCAAAGCCTAAAAATATCCCTGCACAAACAAGAATGCATTCTCAGGCTCCTCTCTGGCAGACAGTGGAAATTAGGATTTCTGCTTCCTAGCAGGTCGCAGGAAAGCCTGAATTAGGATTTCTGCTTCCTTGGGGTCATGGCAAAGCCTGAATTAGGATTTCTGCTTCCTTGAACAGGTTATTTCCTGGAGAGAGCTGGTGGCTTCCAGTTCTCCTGTTGTGTTTTAGACACAGAAATCTCTGTGATTTCGATGCTGCCTGGAGAGGGATGGTCAATATTGCACATGGTTGTTCACAAGATGGAATAAATCCATGGCTTATCTGGGCCTCTCAGGCTGGGACAAAACATCCAAATCAGCCCCAAGAGGAGTTTGGAGCATCTTTAGAAGAAATATGTCAAATTTAATGTCAGAATTAGCACTGCTAATTACCCAGAGCACCAACACACCCATGAATCCCAGAGGGATCTGCCTGAGGTCACAGGGATTTGGAATTATCCACTGCCATGGTCACCTCTGGATGGGAAATGGGGATTCATGTCTGGCAGTGATTTTTTGTTTTTCTCTGCTCACTGGTGCTTCTTCCTGGGAGGAAGCTGCACTGATCCCAGTGATTTCAGCCTCTCTTCCTGGGAGGAAGCTGCACTGATCCCAGTGATTTCAGCCTCTCTTCTTGGAGGAAGCTGCACTGATCTCTCAGTGATTTCAGCCTCTCCTCCTGGGAGGAACATGCACTGATCCCAGTGATTTCAGCCTCCTGAGTTTCCTACTGTGAACTCTGCGGGGTTGTGAAAGGGATGGCCAAGGAGCAGCAGCAAATCACAGCTACTCTTGCTTTCTTTAAAAAAAGCCATCAAAATAGCTGTATTAACTCTCCACAAAGTCTGTAGGCCTTGGATGTCTTGTACCTCCCAATTCCTGAGGGCCACAAGTTATGAGGAAAGGCTCTGTTTTGTGTTAGCTCACTGTACTGAGCTGGAAAGGATGAACAGGGCTAAAATACATCCCAAACCTCTCTTTTTGATGGATTTGGGCTAGAGCTCGTCCCTGCTCATTCAATTAGGCAGAGCCCAACAAAACATGCAATCAGCCCAGTGGGGTCCCACAAAATGAATATTAAAAAAGCATTTTTCTCCATGTCCCTGGGACTACTGGATTTTTACCCAAGGCAGATTGTGGCAGCCTAATATTTTATTGAGAGTGGCAAATATTGGCTTTAGACAAAGGCATATCCATCTTTTATTTCCCCAGGTTTAACCCTCCTTAGGTTTCTTTGCCCTCAGTCTCTGTAGAAACCACTCATTTGCTAAAATCAGAGCTAATTCAGCTAATTCACCCCAGGTCAAAGGGTGGTGTAGAAGGGAGACACACCTGAAACCAGTGCCTTATTCAGCTCCTCTAGGTAAAACTAGAAGTCAAACTCCTCAGTTCGACTTCTTTTGGGTTTGTTTATTTTACTCTTTCTTCCCTAACAATTTCCATTTACTGGTTTTTTCAAAGCACAGAACTGTTTTCTTCTCCCACCCTCAGCTGCCTTAGGTAACTCCATTGAAGTCAATGGATTTCCACAGATGTCAAAAAGCCCTGCAAAGCCAATCAGGCATTTTAGTGATCGCCCTTGATTTGTTTGCTCCCCACTCCTGCCCGCCCTGGGGAAGTTCCATTCATTTTGTGCCATCACTGAAAGCCACACCAGTGGAAGCTGCAATTTATTACCGACATTTGTTTTGTGCTGGCACGGCCAGGCTGACTCTCATCCCTCTTACACTGCTTTTTCAGCACATAATGACAGCCATCACAACGACTGCTCCTCATTTACTGCCTTGACACAACACCCAGGCCAGCAAAACTCCACTGACACCACCACACTGGTGGCCTGGAAAGCGTCTGACATGGAGCACTGAAGATAAAATTTAATGTGTTCTCCTCCTTCCTCTCCCCCTTCATAAAGACAGAGCTGCCTGGGATGAAACTGCCCAAATCAGTTTTGTTTTTTTCACTTCTATCCAATTAAACAGGGACAAACCGAGTTGGCACATCCTAAAAAAAAGAGTAAGAGCAACAGGTTTTGAGCAGATTTGCTGGGCAGGCACAATTGGTGTGAGGCTTTGTAGCACGTCTGATGCAGAAAAGATGGATTGAAGCCTGTGAGGATGTGCAGATGATTTCTAAAATAAGCAGTGGGCCACCTAAAGCAACCGAGTTGGGATTCCTGCACCTACTCCCTGCAAGAAATGCGGCTGCATTTTTGCTGTTTGGTTTCCTGGCTGCCACTTTCCCAGCTCTGGATGCATCTCCTGCACAAAGGAAGGCTTTGGTTGGGGCCGACTGATTGCAATCTCTCACTAAAAAAAAAAAAATAAAAAAAAAAATAGATCTATCAAGTCAAAAAGGTTATGGAAAGGGAAAGTGTAGTGTTATTTTAAACTGCAGAGAAAGCAGCTGTGGGAATGTGGACACTGTGTCTGATCTGTGCGCTTTGAGCCCCACCTGGAAGAGGGCTGGTCCAAGGTGGTGGCTTTGCTGTGCCTGCTGCTCTCCCTGGATGTGAATTCACTGCAGGAATAAACAGTTGTCAGCCCGAGCTTGCCAACATTTCCTCTGCAGAGTGATACTCCTGCAGTTTGGTTTTTTTTTTTTCCAGGGTGTATTTCCTCTGAGTAAACATTACAGCTCAAATCATGAGTAAATACAGCGGAGAGAAAGAATGTCAGAATCTGATTTTGCCTTGGCAGGGAATGATTTCACAGCTTTCTCATGCATTGTCTAAATGTACAACTTTTCTCTCCCATTTCCTCTCTAAAAACGAGTGAGTAGGCCAGGAGGGATTTAGTCAGATGGAAATGAGTTTTCTCTGAGCACATTCCCTGTTAAAAACACCCTGAGGTTTTAGAGTGGATGGGCGAGGATCACAATAGACTGATGACTACTCAACGCTGACATGCTCAGAATTTCTTGGAAACTGTATTACTCCTTAATCCTCCTTGTTAGAGTTCCTCCCTGCCTCAAAACCCCTTTATGAAACAAGGAAAAAAAGCCACATTTGGCCGGGTCCTGCGGGCTCCTGACATTCCCAGCTGTCCCATCACCAAGCCAGGAGCTCTGGCCATGAAAATGGGAGCAGGACCTTGCCCAGGTGGCTCCAAGGAATTTGGGCTCAACTTGGACATGTGAATCCCGGAGTTTCACTCCAAATTCAGCCCGAGGAGCTTTTCTGTCCCTGAGTTCCGAGTTCAGGGTGTGACTGAAGGGGAATTTCTGCTCAGTCCTGGCTCTGGGGATAAAAGGAGGTGGCAGATCCCCTGGGAAAGGGACTGAGTTCCTCTGGCTGAAGTCAGAAAGTGCAACAGGCTCCTTTGTGGACATTGTTTTGCAAAGAGCTGTGGAGATGGTGGAGACTGATAGGGGCCCTCAGACAAAGCACTCCGAAAGGATGAGGATAAATGCACATTTTTAATGAGCTCTAACAAAAGTCTATTGAATGGTTTTCTTCATTTCGGTTGTGTTTTGATTATTTCCATTGTCCTTTGTTTCCCCATATGCGGTTGTGATGCATCCAGGAAAAAAAAATCATGAACATTTGCATTGACAGCCATCCAGAATTTCCATTTAAAATGATCCACTTTGTTACAGTAATTAGCCTTGTAAGTGGAACAAAGCACACAACACTGACAATAGTTGCTAGTGATCACTTCACTTCCTAATCAGGCTGCTCCTTCAAGCATTCTAATTTATTTTCCTAATGATTACAGGGCAGATGCTGCACAGATTTGCACCTCTAGGAACTCCAGTGAAATAAAGAAGCAGAAAATCTTGCCTGCTTTGCCTAATCCTGATGCATCCTGAGTGATTCGAGGGCCAAGCAATTATAAATAACAGAGTTTGCTCGCAGAGGTTTATTGATTTCAGATTTGAATTGTCTGACATATCAATTGCTGTGAAGGGGAGGGAGCTGGAACTGAAGGGTTTTTGGGAGGGGGTGCTGGGTGCTGAGCCCTCTCAGATGGCACTGACAACCTTTGAAGAGGAGATGGAAGCAGCAGCACCTCCTCACTTTGAGTTCTGCATAAAAACACCTTTCCTAGTCGGTTCTGCATCTTTAGAAAAAAGCACTGAGGGAGAAAAAGCAGCTTCCTTGAGAGGAATGATAAGGAGGAGAGGCTGGTGAGGGGTTTAAACTGTTAATCCCGTGTCAGCAATATTTTTTATTAAAACACAGGTTCTCTTCTCTTCTCTCAGTGTAATCCTCTAGAGTTCAAACTCCCAGGGATCATTGTTGTCCTTCACTTTTTCTGACTCAAAGCCAGCCCATCCAGTGCCTCCAGCGTGGCCTTTCCCATCCTTCCAGCAGGGATCCATCAGGCAGGGTTTGGCTGCAGTTTGCCTTTTGCAAAAGGGCAGAGTCACCCATTTAGGTGCAACAAATGTGTGTGAGCAGAGCCAGGCACACACAGGGAGCAGCATTTCCTTGGCATGACCCTCACCCGCTCCTGCTCCCCTCCAGAACTCACTCATTTGTTGAGATACCTGCAGAAAACTTGTGTTTGGGTGGACTTGGGATAAGATTTTGGCTGGGTTTTATTCTGGTTGAAATCCATGAGTTGAATCAGAGCAGTGGGCAAACTGTGCTCTTCCCTTCTCTGAGACCAAACCCTGCTCCTCCTTTCCCTGTGCCCATGTGTTGTTCAGCTCTCTGGTGTGTCTTGTGTTAAGGTACAAAAAGGAGCCTGCAAGGAACCCAAAAAAGTTCCATTTCATCCAGTAAAATAAATAGATTTGAGATCATCAAGCTTAAAATGGAGAACTTTTCGGAACACTGATTTCTTTTCCGCTGCATAATGTGAGCAGTGGAAGAACCTGCATCCTCCAAAGGCTCAGCTCCTTGAGTTGGCCAAGCAAGTCCACGCTGAGCTGTAGGGGTTCAGGATTTCTCACTCTCTGCTGCTCACAGATTTGTGCTGTCTGGTTTGTTCATGTCTGTGAGGCAATAAAAAACTGCCTGGAGGCTCAGGGTGTCCCTTGGGCTTTGTGCCCAAGAACCCGAAGTCACATAAGCTNAGCAGTTCTGCTCACAGATTTGTGCTGTTTGTTTCATTCGTGTCTAGGGGCAATAAAAATTGGCTTGAGGCTCAGGGTGCCCCCTGGGCTTTGTGCCCAAGAACCTGAAGTCACCTAAGCTCCAGCACCAGCCTTCATGGCCAAGAGATTNCTCACAGATTTGTGCTGTCTGGTTTGTTCATGTCTGTGAGGCAATAAAAAACTGCCTGGAGGCTCAGGGTGTCCCTTGGGCTTTGTGCCCAAGAACCCGAAGTCACATAAGCTCCAGCACCAGCCTTCATGGCCAAGACATTTCCTTTTCTCTAAGCCTTTAGGACTTTGTTACTGCTGTCCTTTTACAGTTCCAGCCCTTTTTGTGGTGTTTGGAGGAGCTGTGTGGAAGCCAACACGAGTGACATTGGAAGGGGAATCATGCAGAGACAAAATTTTCATGTCTTGTCATTCTTACAGGCAGCAAAAAGCAAAGCTCAAGGAGGGCAAATGCAGGCAAGAATAACCTGCTCTAAGATTTAAGGAATGATCTTAAATTTCTCCCCCTCTTCTGCTCTGTGGGATGGAGCTGGAGTTGCCATGGGCACAGCACCTCAATCTGCCATGCCCAGGAGGATCAATGCTCATTTATCCAATAAACATTGGAGATCCTTATTCATCCTGAGAATCCATCCACCAGGAGTTGAGAACACAAAAAGAGAGTTTCTAGGGGGTGAAGATTGTGCATTGAGATGCCTCAATGAGTGGCAGGATCAGCTCCCTGCCAGTCCCATCCTGGAGGATTTGGGCAGCAGAGCAGGTCGGGTTTCCTGCAGCCACATCCATCCTTCCACACCAGCAGCAAAAGGATTTTGTGTGCCTCAGACAGAGCTGTGATGCCCAGAGAGGAATGAGGGATTCAGCCCAGCAGTGCAGGGTTTAGCACCTCCTTCCTCTCCCAGCTGCTGCAGAGAGGCAAAAGCTGCAAGATCTCGATGAGACCGAAATATTAATTCTGCGTTATTGCATCAAGTTTGACTAACAAGGCGCATGAATAAATCTGCAGCCTTAGCTTCTGCCAGGGCCAAGTTTCTATGGCAACAACAACCCATCTTATCTTTAGGAATTTCATTAGCAAGGGAAGGAAACGAAACAACAACAAAAAAAGAAACAACAAAAAAATCCCACCCCGAAATCGGGAAAGATTTGTCAAATTAAGAGCAGCATCTCCCTCCTCCGCATCATTTTTTGGGGGGAAAATCTGCTTGGATTTAGGGAAGAGAGTTGGGAATGAGAGACCTTCTGGTGTGTTCACAGTGCAGGCTCCCGGTGATGTGAACCCTGTGGAGGAGCAGGTGACATCTGGGGAGTTCTGATGGAGCTTTATTTCTTTGTTTATTTGTTTGTTTGTGTGTGTGTTCCTGCTCTCAGAGCCTCGGCGCTCGATATTCCCGACACGGGAATTGAGTTTGTTGGATTTGGAGAGCAGAGCTCTCTGTGTTTCATCATCCTCTCACCTTGGGCTGCCCTAGACCCTTGTGACAAATAAAATAAACACCCTTTAAAAAGTCGATTGAATCAAATTGTTTCAGGAAAAAAAAAATTAGAAAACAAACCAAAAACCACCTCCACAGCCACAAAAGAGGAGGAAGGGATGCACGGGCTCTGCTGTGGGAACAGCCTGGAGATTCCATGTTCCCACAGAGAGGTTTTGTTGGAGCAACAGGAGGAGGGAGGCAGAGCTGTTGCATTCCCAGTTTGGGGAATTTGGCTTTGACCCCGATGAAGAGGTTAAAAAGTGTCGTCCTTAAAAGAGGAGCCATGAGAGGCTCAGCTTTTCCCTTCGTGCAGGGCAGGGAAGATGCTGATCCCTGGCATTTGTGCTCCCCAGGCTGCAGAGGCAGAGCCACAGCTCTGGAGAGGACCAGGATGGGGAATGACAGGCTGGGGGACAGCCAGAAAATAGCAGAATGTTGGAATTCTGGAAGCTGAGAATTTTAGGAAGATAAGAAATCAACAGGAGGGGGCACAAAGAAGCCCAGCCGTGGATTTGAGGAGGGATTTTTAGGGCAGGGAATGGTTTCATCCAGTGTTTGTTGTCCCTGTTCACCTGGAATTCCATACACAGAGAACACCAAAGCCTGTGGAATTCCTGCTTTGGGGGGGTTTATTTTTTCTGAGCCTATTGCTAAAACTCTGCAATTGGAACAAAGCACTCTGTGCTGCATCACTGCAAACAAACAGCAGCTCCAGAAACCCTCTCTGTTGACTCACAAGTGCTCCGGTTTCATCGGGAAAAATCCCCTATCAATGACAGGAAACAACGGTTTGAAGAGTGTTCTCCTCCTGTCATTTTTATCTGCTGCCAGCTGGGAAGCCCCCAGGGACCCTTATTTCAGAAACACTGCCTGTAATGCCTCTTTTACCTGTTTTACAGTCAGCTTTCTCTCCTGCTATCAGAGAAGCAATCTCCCAATTATGTCGGGGTAAGTGGATGGAGAAACAGCTCTGCCACTAACAAACAACCACGCTTAGATTATTTCCCCCCACTTCGCCTGGGAATGGTCAATCAAGATTTTTTTTTTACTGTCACAAAACCTGCCACGCTCCCTGTTGAGCCACAGAATCCACCCAGATATCACAAAACACGGCTAACACATCAAATCACAACATTTGCTTTGTACAGTGAGTTACAACTGCTCACACGAGGCTGGCAGTGAACAAACTCCTGCCCGATTTCATTATTCACGGCAGAAATTTATCAGCAATTCCGAATAACAGATAAATCTGAGAACTTTGTGAACGCTCCAGAACCGATTCAGGAGCTGGGCAGGGAAGCAATGTTTGTGGAATAAATGATTTGCTGTGAAATTGGTAGGTTGGTTCTTTCTAGTACCCCCTTGGGGGCTACTGGGCTGGTGCTTAAAAATCAACTCATGCATATTCCAAAAAAAAAAGACGAACAACAGCATTTATTCCACTGGATCAGATGGATGTGAGGTGATGGAGGTAAAACAATTCCTGGCTCGGAATTTGCCCACCAGTGCAGAGATGGGTTCTGGGGAGAGACATCAGCATTCCCTTCTTGATTTGTCTCCTGGCTGTTGTTCTGGCTGAGTGATGCTTTCCTGCAGCCACGAGAAAACCCAGGTAGCTTTGGGCAGGATGTCTGCCTTTGGTTTTTGCCATAATTAGAAATTCCCCTGCCCTTTTCCTCCTCTCCCTGCAGGAAGGTGCTCAGCGGTGGCAGCTCCTGTGCTGATCATCTGCCAAGTGAATAAGTGCTGGATTTCATGCTAAAATATGATTTTCACTGGGCACGGTTTGGCTGTAGAGCTCCAAAATTTGAGCTGTGCAGGCTTCTTAGCATAGACAGGGTGGTTTATAATCCCCGCTGGAGCCTGCTCTGCAAAAAGGGCTGGGATCCACACTTTTCTGAGAGTGTAAATGCACCCTGAGAGCTGCAAACAGGCTTTGGGTTCCCAGGCAAATCTGCCAGAAGGGAATATTCACTGAGAGTGCCTCGCTTGTCCAGTCAAACCCCAACATGCCAAACTGAAGACATCTCCTTGCTTGGTGACAGGGACACACTTGTCTTGAGCAGGAGCTGCTGGTGAGAACTTGGTGCTGCACCATCTGGGTCGGTCTGTGATGTGTGAGGAGCCTTTCAAAGATGATCATTGTATGAATATTAATAAAAATCAGATATTCTTCCCTTGCTGCAGAGCGGTGTTGGGCCAAAGCACAGAAATTCACGATATTGCAGTGAGTTATGGGTGGATGCCTCAACCCTGAGCAGCCTGGGCTGGTGGAAGGTTTTTCTCCCCATGGCAGGGAGGTGGAATGAGATGATCTTTAAGGTCCCTTCCACCCCAATCCATTCTGTTGTGTGGTTAAACCATCCCAGCTCTGAGAGGGATGGTTTGAATTTTAGATTTTTACTGAGAAACCAGATCCCCTTTGTACCCTTGATTGCTCCTTGTCCCTTAATTCACCCTAATTAGGGCTGTGGCACATCCCAATGTCCCCAGAGCCCCGGCTGTGCCTGGCACCCCTCGGGCACAATCCTGGGGCCATTTCCAGGTTGCTGCTCCTCATTACACCAGTTTCCTGTGCCCACCGAGGAGGAAGAGCATTACCAGCAATTAAAACTCTTGGCTCAGGGGCTGGGAACCCGCCCTGCATTTCAGCACCAGGCGGTGCAGGGCCTGGCACGATCCAGGAGGATGTTTCCCATTAGGGAAAGTGCTCTCCATTGTGGCTCCCTCATTGTCTGCACGGCCACCGGGGCGTTTTGCAAAATTCTCCTCTCCAGATGGGTCCCCGAGTTCTTGTGATTAACACAAACCACCCACTCCTGCACCAGCTTCCTGGGGGAAAGATCAGGCTGGAGGAAATCCATGCGTTTTCCAAGGGGCTGGTGTTCATATCCGCATTTTAACAAATCTCGTTAGCAATAGGCTCAGAAAAAATAAACCACCCCAAAGCAGGAATTCCACCGGTTTTGGTATTCTCTGTGTATGGAATCCCAGGATAGTTTGGGTTGGAAAGGACCTTAAGGATCATCTTGTTTCCCCCTGCCATGGGCAGGGACGTCTTCCATATCCCAGGGTGCTCCAAACCCCATCCAGCCTGGCCTTGGACACTTCAAGGATGGAGCAGCTTCTCTGTGCCAAGGCCCCAGCACCCTCACAGGAGGGAAATTTTTCTATTTTTTTATTCTGGTTTTAATATCAGTAGAGAACATTCCATAGGCTTTTTCCATTAAAGCTGACACTGCCACTGTCTCAGCGTGGATCTCTCAACCAAAACATCTTTTCCTTGTCCATGGCCATCTGCTTGTGCCCTTTCTCCGTTCCCTGTGTTCACTTCCCTTGGCTATTTATGTTTGCAGGGTTCAACTCCCTAATCAGCATCTCTATTGCCTCTTTCTTCTTGTAATTGTTATTATATCTGTAATTATTATTATATTTGAGACTCAAGAGCAATCTCCACATTCTATGCGAGGTACAATGGTGAAAAAAAACCCTCTTTGTGCCTCAAAGACTCTGTAGCCACTGAATGAAAAGACGACACGATCAGGGAAAAGATTTAACTGAGCTCTGCACAGCGTTAAATTAAGCACCATTTTATGCCTCTCCTTAAAATATTATAAGGCAACAAGGAACAAAATTAAAGAAAGAAATCCCAACGCACGGATGCTGCGGGATAAATCCTGCCCTTGTTTGCTTCATTGTCTCCCCTCCCCCCTGGGTTTCAAACATCACTCGAGAATAAGCTTTGATTGTTAGGCAAAACTCCCCCTGATACTTCAGGAGGCATTTCCCCCTTTTTCTGCAAGAAAAGAGGGACCATGATGGCAGGAACGTAATTATGAGCGCTCTCCACCAAACCCGGACTGGCTGATTTGCACTCAGCCCCTCTGATGGGAAGCGAGTGAACGGTGCTCTGGAGCTGTAATTATTATTATCAGTCACTCTCTTCACGGTGACAACAAATAATTATTTTTAAAAGGCATGAAAACAGAATTAACCCTTTCCTCAGACACCCCCTCTCCGAGGGGACAGGGTTGGTGTTGCAGTTCTGGGCTGCTGAGCTGCTCTTGCAGTTGATTTTCTCCCATTAAAATACCCCGGGCTGCACTGAGAGGGCAATTTTCAGCAGGGAGTGGTGATTTGGAGCCTCACAGCTTGCTAAGGGTGGTTGGGCAGAGCCCAGCTTTTGGAATTTTGCTCAAGAGGGATTTTGTTTTTTTAGCAATCAGGCCTTTTCCAGGTACTTCAGAAATGGGTCTCAGTTTCTGGTGATGTCTTTGGCTTCAGAGTGAAGCGATTTATTGAAATTTCGACACAGGCTTCAGAGAGAAAAGATTTATTGAGTTTTCAACAAAAATTTAGTTTCAGGAACCAGCCTTAGATTCAGCCAGTCTCATGATGGGTAGGAGCTGTGGCAGTGGCATCAGGAGCATGGCAGAGCTCCTGAATCCAGCACTGCTCCAGCCAGGGCTGCAGCTCCCTCCTCTGCACCCCATAACCCTCAGTGCCACCCCATAACCCTCGGTGCCATCCCATAACCCTCAGTGCCACCCCAACCTGCCATGTCCAGCCCTGAAATGTCACTGTCCCCATGTGCAGGGAGCCTGGGCAGGTGTTCTGTGCTCTGCTGGGACACTGACCCAGCTGTGGGACAGTGGGGACACAAAGAGGGTGGCAGGACAAGGCAGATGTGGGGAGCTGCCAGTGCTGGAGCCTGCTCTGTGGCACAGGGGACTTTCAGCCTTGTCCTGGAGCTCTGGTTCCATTCCCAGCTCTGTCTGTGCCTCTGGTGTGCTCTGAGACAGGCACGGATGGAGCTGGATGGTAGGGGGGGCTGTAGCCCCTCTTTTGGGATTTCTCAGCTCTAATTCATCCCCCGGGTCTGGGGCTGCTGCTGCCCTGGAGGGTGGGTGCAGCTCAGCCCTGGCACCCCGGAGTTGACCAGGTCACTGTTGGTTTAGGGCTAAAATCAGGGGTGCAGGATCAGAGGCACGTAAATCTTACAGCCTGGAAGATCTCACAGCCTTTAGTACCAAGGACAAATCCATCAGGGCTGTCTGAACAGAGAAGGCAAAAGGACAGGGAGGAATCTCATCCCTACAGGAGCTGGGATCCTTCATCACCCCTTATCATCCTCAGCCCCTCCTGAGCATGCAGCACAGCCTGGCACCCTCCCTTGGGCTCTGTCTGAGCCTGGCATGAGGCATCACCCCCAGGAACACCCTGAGGGCTCAGGGGTGCCACGGCCAAACCTCCCAGGAGGGGACAAAGCGTGGCAGCCGAGGGGGAAGAACACAACAAGCGACAAGAACAGGATTTTTAATGAGTGCAGTATGTGGCCAGGGTCTGTAGGAAATCTGTTTGCAATCATCCTGTACTAAAGACAAATGACAAGCTGTTTCCCAGGCACAAACCTCTGCCTTTCTTCCCCAGAATGCCAAGGCAATCATTTGTGGCGTTATTATTTTTCCCTTTCCTCCCAGGGTCTCCCACACACGTGGAAAGCCGAGGCAGTGACAGTGGCAGGAGTTAATAAAAACCCAGCGCTGCACTGAGAAATATCAACAAGCTGCAAGGCAGGGAGGAGAGCAGGGCCTCCCCACTGCTCAGCAATGCTTTGGTTCTTGCTGAAGCCAGGCAGGGCCAGGCAGGGGGATTTGCAGTGTCCAGGCAGCCCCTGGTGCTGTCACCTGGCCCTGTTTTTGTGGCACAGCTCGTGGTGCATCCCCAGGGCTCCCCACACGCAGTGACAGGGGGGTGTTAGGGCTGACATTGCTGGGGAGCAAAAGATGAGCCAGAGACAGCAGAACTGGCATTTTAATTTTCTGAGTGAGTGCTCTTCAGCTGCCTTTGCACACCGGGGAGAGGCAGCAGCCCCTCAGCTCCCCTCAGTCAGCTCTGTGCCCACTCACCACCCGGAACATTCAGAGCTGGGGATTCAGGATTCAGCTGCCATTTGCTGCTCCTGGAGAATGCCCTCCCCTGAGGGGTGGAAAGCTGGGGACTGCAGGAGGCAGGAGTGATGTGAAAAAAAATTCCAGGCATCCCTGAGTGCCCCACACCCACGAGCTGTGGCCAGAAAGGAAGGTGGGCACACAGCCCAGGGCTTGCTGAGGAACAAGGCTCTGTGGGCATCCCTGGGCAGCAGCAGCAGCCTTGTCTTGCCTGTGCACTCTCCTTTTCACTCCTGATCAATCCACAGCCACCCAGCCACTCAGGAAGGGAATGGCAAATCAAAACTGTGCAGTGATGCAGGGTGAGTCCTCTTCCTTTGAGCAGTGCTGTGTACAAGGGCTGGGATTAAAGCCAGCTGCAGTCACTGCTTCCTTCCCTTCCTGCCTCCTTTGCACCTCTCCCTGTTCATTTAAGCACAGAGTGTGTGCACACAGGAAAAGACAAAAAGCTTTTAACCTGTAATATCCTGAGAGTGAGAACTGTCAACACTGCTCAGGGAAGAAAAAAAAACCAACCAACCAACCAACCAACCAAACCAAAAAACCCCCCCCCAAAACATATATATATATATATATATAGGGAAATGCTGCACCCAACACACAGCTCTGAGAGCAATCCCCAAATGATGGGCTGGGCATAATGGAGTGGGATAAAGCAGGATGGACACCCAGATAAACAGATAAACCAGGCTCTGTGCCTCCAGCTGCAGTCAGGCAATCCACTCCCAGAGAAACAAAAAGCAGCAATTCCAATTATCTCGGAGAATCGAAGTTTCTGTCGATAGAACGAGCTGATTGTGGGATTCTGTGGAGCACAGTGAGATCTGGCATTCATTCCTCACCTCGCTCAGGACAGCCCAGCTCCCTGCTGGAGCCAGGGTTTCATTCATCCCCCTGAGATGCTCAGCCCTGCACTGGGCATCTCCAGCTCTCCCAGAGCTGATTGGCATCACCCATCTGGGCCAGGATTCGGGGCAGTGTTGGCTCCTTGCAGGCAGGGAGCAGATTGCTGTCACAGAGCTCCTGCAGGGGATGGGGATGGTGACACAAGAGAGGCAGCTGCTGGCTGGCCCCTCACAAACAGGATCCCAACCCCTGTAAAAACCAGGGTGAGGCATTGGAGGGGGTCTGCAATCAACATCAGCTGTTGATTTGGGATTTGGGGGGTGTTTTTCGCTTGCCACCACAAAGAAATATCTGCTCTGCATTCGGTTTGTGACACCAGGACCTCCATGCCCACCTCACTGACTGCAGAGAGGGTCTGTTCTCACCCTCATCCCGGTGAAAATAACAGGGCTGCTTGCAAGAAAACCCTTTGAACTCCGTGATTTTACCCATTTGCAACACAAGGGAGCCCGTGGCTATCTCAGACGAAGCCTTTAACCCCAAATAACGTAATTGTTTCTTCCCCCAAATTACCGGTTTACACAGAGGAAGGAGAATTTCCATGGAGAGAGAAAATAGGAACAGGTTATTGGGGGTGGGAGCGAGAAGGGAAGGCAAGCTAGGCACGGAACAGGCCAGCTATTTTTCCTCCTTTCTTTCACAAATCCCTGCCAATACGCTCGCTGTGCCATCTGGCACCCGTGATAAATTTGCCTGTGTGTAATTGCGAGCTGCAGAGAATTTCAGAGGGGTTGGAAATGTCTCTGTCTAGGTTCTCGTGTGTAGCCATTATCATTTTAATCGTTGAACACAGGAAAAGGGAAATTTTCTTTTCTCACGCTCTCCTGAAAATGCAAAAAAAAAAAAAAACAACAAACACCTCTTCAGGCACTCCCTGCCTTCCTCATTTCGGTTTGTTTCATTTGAGCAGCAAAGCCAAGGTGATGTTAGTTGCCCACCCCATCCTCCATGAATATTTCATGTAATTTCAGAACTGTAATTTTGGCGAGACGGAGAACATAACATTAATCCATTTCTAAACAAATTCCCCACCGTTACAATTCCCCATTCGTAAATGAGGCGAGAATTTTCGACTTCGAATTTACATTTCAACTTTTCTCCCTTTCTTTTTGCTCCTCATTTTCTTTACACATTTCATTTGGAGTGACTGAACCCTCATCAAGCAGCTTCACTCCTATTTCTAATTATTTAAGCTACTCTCTGCTATTCATGTGTTATTTTTGCATTTCTGGCACATGAGACTTTCTTCCCTCAGTGAAATAAAGCAGAGAACAGAGATTGCCAAATCCTTCTCCATATGGATGCCTGCTGAGATGTTTTTCCTTCCTAGAATTTGCCCAGAGAAAAGATAAAGATTTTCTTAATCATTAAGGGTGAAGGATGTGATTTAGGGATTTTTGTGTCCTGGAGAAGAGCTGGAGCTCACAAAGCCCTTCCCCACCCAGCAGGTGCCAGGGGATGCTCCATTTCCCAATGTTTGGCCTCGATGTCCTTGAGCTCATCCCGCAGCCCCAGGTGGAGCCTGTCCCAGCCCAGCACTCCTCCAGTGGATGCTGGTGAACAGATCAATCCTGCACCACCTGCCAGCCTGGGCCATGCCAGCAAAACCCTCCCCAATCCAGCTCTGGATGCCTTCCAGGGCAAAAGGGCAGGGCAGCAGGGGGGCACTGGCACAGCCAAACCAGGGCCAGCCACGGGAGAGCTCCTGTGCTGCCCCACTGACCCCCTTCCCCAGGGAATTCCCTGCCCAGACCCACAGCCAGGGATGCTGCCCTGTCCTTTCTGTGCCGAATTCCCTGCCCAGACCCACAGCCAGGGATGCTGCCCTGTCCTTTCTGTGCCGAATTCCCTGCCCAGACCCACAGCCAGGGATGCTGCCCTGTCCTTTCTGTGCCGAATTCCCTGCCCAGACCCACAGCCAGGGATGCTGCCCTGTCCTTTCTGTGCCACGTGTGCAGCTCCTGGGCTGCAGCAGGGACGAGCATCAGAGCAGTGGGACAGGGAAAATTCAGCCTGAGCACGCAGAGAGAGCCAAGAGGAGGAACTTCTCCACTGTGCAGGGACCAAGCACTGGAACAGAGAGCAGAGAGGGGATGGGGGCTCCTCCCTGGGGATATTCCAGAGCTGTCTGGACACTCTGCTGTGCCCTGTGCCCTGCTGCAGCAGGGAGGTGACACCAGTGACCCTCTGTGATCCCTTCCAGCCTGAGCCACCCTGGGATTCTCAGTGAGCTGCAGAGTGTGTGGGGCAGAAGCTGTGTGTAGAGTGTCTAAAAAAGAGCAATTAAATTCATTTAGTGCTAATAACAGGATATCCTGGGAGGAGGGATGTGCCAGTGGCAGGTCTGTGACCACTGGGCTGCTGCTGTGCCACAAACCCTGTCCCAGCAGCAGGTCACAGCCAACCTCTGCCTGCCTGGCCTCATCTGGCTGCTCTTTGGGCTATTCCAGTGAAGATGAGCTCATTTAAATAGCAGATCCCAGCTAAATTAATGTGTTTTAATGGAAGGTCATGAAGCGGTGACCACAGCAGCAGCTCAGCCACAGCCAAAGGGCACTGAGGACCAGGTGGCAGATGGTGGGGACACTTTCCAGCCTTCACAGGCAGTGCCAGAAGAAGACCTGTGTCCAACAGTGCCAATCCCAGCTGCTCAGGGAGGTGCTTCAGATCCAGGGCTGCTTTTACCCAAACCCTTCCCTCAATGTCTGACTGCATCAACCCTTTCCTGCTCTCTCAGTGTTAATGTGCACAGAAACAAACACTAAACACCTTCCTATGAAATGGTTTTGGTGTTGAGGGGGGAAAAAACCCAGGGAGGAGGGAGGGTTGGATTTTCCAGGGCAGCCAAGGCTGTGTGGGGAGACCTGGAGAAGGATGATGCTTTGGGAGAGCTGACCTGGAACAGAGACTGGACACAGCCAGAGAATAAAGCAGAGATTTATTAAAAGGCCTTTAGGGTACACCTTGGGCAGGACAAGAGCCTGACCAGGGCTACACCCAAGGTNCTTAAGGTATCAAATTGAGGAGGGAAATAGAGAGGAAAAGGTGTGAGATTTGTGTGAGGTGCAGAGCTGGGCAAAGGCCTGGGCAGTGCAGGGAGCTCCTGTTCCTGGGCTGCCTCTGTGGAGTCTGTTTGAAGTGGAAGCTTCTCCCCTGCTCCTGATCTCTCCCAGCAAACCCTGAGCCTCGAGGAACACCCTCAGAAATCATCACACAACCTCTGGGGGGGAAAAGCCAGTCTCTAGTTCAAACGATGTCACTGTCTCCCTGCTGATAAAACAGCCACAGAAGTCAGGAATGGTTTAACAACCTCCTTTCTCACAAATTCCCAACCATCAAATTTCAAGGGTTGCTCCTTTGATCTCAGAAGCACCAGAAAGAGATTTTTCTTTTCCTTTTTATTTTTTCCCTCCTTTCCCCATTTTTATTTAAATTTCCCTAACATGCTGTGGCTCAGTACCTGATCCTGCATAGCCCAGAAGAGTTCTGCCACTCTGGTTAGGTTTTGTGTCTAGTCCCTAATTATTTGGGTCTTGCAGAAGAGGGAAGGGAAAGGAAAGATGGGAAGGAAGTGTGAGCAGCTCACTAAGTGAGAAGGAGAAAGCTCAGAGGGGAAAAAATAGAAAATGGTACAGTTTGTAATTGTTTTTGTTCTTCAATCACTCAGGAAATAAATTGCTGTAGGGGAAAAAAATAATAGAAAAAAAAGAGTCTTTGAACCTCCAAAGCAGAAGAGAGCCAATAAAACACTGCATTGCTTTGAAAAGCAGCCTCTTTTCCTCAGCCTATTTCCACTCCTTCTCATTAGTTCAGATCACTCTGGGAACGCTAATTCATTAGGCTCTTCCAGGATTATTTCCCTTCAAACAGCTGCTGAGAAAACAGAAATCACCTCCCTGTGGCTGATGGAGCCCAGGATTGTGAACCCCTCCCGTGGGGAGTGCCAGGGTCCAGCCCTGGGGGGCTGCTGGATGCTCAGGAGAACAGAGGGAAGGAGGGCAGGAAACTCGGTTTAGTGGCTGGGATTTATTTCCTTTCTAATTGGTGATTTCAGGGAGAATCCATCCCTGGCTGAGAGCAGGGAATGGTCTCTGCTGGCAGAGCTGGGAAAGGTTTCTGGACGTGGATCCTCCTTTAAATGGATCCTGAGCAATGGGAGGATGTTCCCATTTGGGGAACAATGTTCCCTTCTTTGTTTTCCTCCACTTTGAGCAGCTCCTCAGTAACTGTGAGTGGCATTTGGCCAGCTGGGAATGGCCATTCCCCAGGGGCTCCTTCTCAGTCCCTCTTAACCCCTTGATAACCAGGAGAGGTCTGTGGTGGGCTGTATCCACCTCCCAAATGAGGACCTCACTTAAAGCAGAGCAGGAGAAAAATGGGGATTAAAACACCCCCTTTAAAGCCCCTTTCTTTCTCTTCTGAACCTGAAAACTGAGTCAAAAAGGCTTTTTGTAACCCAGCACAGAGGAATGAGAGTGATGGGAGCTGCTGTGGGTTTCTCACCTCGTGTGACTGCAGCAGGTTTCATGGGAAGAAAAGGGACAGAGAAAACCAGAAAGCAACTCCATTTCCTTGCAGTTTATTGCTGGTCTGTGCTGAAACCCTCAATCCTGGCAGCCACACAGAAGCAATGAGGTGATTTATACATTTCTATATGAAATGAGGTGATTTGTTCACTAGGTTTTTTTAATTGAAGGGGACACAGCCCATGGTGGGATCCAGCCATGGCTTTCCTCAGCCAGGCTCAGTTCCACCGCCTGTGGAAACAAAGCAGAGGGGAAAACACAATGCTGTGAGTTAGCAGAGGCATGGATAAAGCCCTTGGAAGAGGAAAAGTGCTGCTCATGGATTTCCTCTTACACCTGCTGGGTTCTGCATGTGCAGGAACCTCCTGGCACCGCCCAGGGCTGGGTGACACAGGTGGCTCAGGACAAGGGACTAAAATTTTGTGTTTTATGGTGGGGATGGGAATCATTCCTCTGCAGCTCCTTCTCACTTTTCCACCCCATTTTCTTGCCTTCTCCCTGGTGAGATCATCCAAACCCAAGCCACATGGAATGACCTCGTGGCTGTGCAAAATGCCAAGAGCTTTTCACGCCACACTTGCCAGCCCTTCACGGGGTTGCTGTGGAGTTCTGTGTGTTCTGTGCTCCAGTGCGTTCTGTGAAGCTGTTTCCAGCTCTTTCCTGGCTGGAAAGGCAAATTATCACACAAGACAAATTATCAAGGATCCAAAATAGCACAAAAGGTGACACTTGATATTCATTAGCCAGCCAGATATTCCATCATGATCCCCACATCCCTTCTACCTATTTAAGGAAGCAGAAAAACACAAGTTCGTATTCCCAAGCTTTTCCAGGCTTTTTCTGGTCATAATCCAACAACCAGAACATCCAAGAACTGGAATATCTCCCTTCTCCCTCCTTTCCACGGTCCATTCATCCCCCACCTCTTCCCAAAAAAGGTAAAAATAACCCATCTTGTGAGCTGCAATTTGCTGTGAGGTTTCCAGCAGCTCTGGGATGTGTGGAAGGCAGCCAGGTAGCCTAGCAACAGGGTGCAGCTCCTTGAGGCTGGTCCACACAAGGAGAGAAGGATTGATTTTCCTGGGGGTGGGGGCAGTGGCAGCAGGACAGGCAGAGCTCTCTCCATCCACACCCAAAAATCAGGATTTACCCTGCTGCCTTTCTGTCTCCATCCTCCTGCCAGTTTTCTGCGGAGCAGAGGGATTTTCAGCTTGTTCCTGTGAATTTTGGGGTGCTGATGCTGGAATGCAAGGGGTGGGAAGTGAGACCTGAAAGGTGTCAGGACTGGGGAGGAGAGGGTTACAGCCACAGAAAAATGTCTGTGTTGTCACAGCATCCTGTCATGGTCCCTGTGCTGTCACAGCATCCTGTTGTGGTCCCTGTGTGCTCTGTGTCACCAGGACACTCTGTCTCTAATCCCAGCCCTCACACACCCAGAGCAAAGGCTCAGTGATGAGCAGCAGGAACCTCCTGCAATTTATGGAATGGATGGGGAAAAAAAAAAATCCACGGGGCTTTTGCTGGCAGCTTCAGTGGTGCCTCTTCCTTGCCTGGTTCTCTGATGGGGCTGCTCTGCCAGCTCCTCCCTGCCCCTCAAGCCATTCCTGGCACTGCTCTGCTCCTCCAGCCTGGGCAGGGGAGGATGGCAGGAGCTTTTCCTCTGACCCTCACCTGGCCAGGACTTTTTTTTCCCCAGCTCTCTCCCTTTTCCAATTTTTTTTTTATTATTATTATTTTTTTAATGAGAAACAATGAGCTCTCCCTCAGTTCTTGAGACATTCTGTGAGCCAGACACGATTTGAGCACCTCTCAAAATGCAAAGCAGGGCCATGATTTATTTACCAGCTCCTCCAGCCCAGCCCTCATCCTCTCCATCACCAGGACTGACTGTGCTGGATGCAACCCCTGAAAGGAGCCTGAGCTCCCCCTGGCAGGGACAAAGCCCAGCCCCAGGGGAGGAATTTTGGCACATTAGGAGAGGGTTGGCTCTGTTCAAAGGAGGATCTGCCCCAAGGAGAGCAGGGGTTGGTGGTGGCAGAGCCTTTCCCTTGCACTGCACAAACCACAGCCCAAATCTGCTCCAGGAGGGAGGGAGGGACAGGGACAAAGCAGAACAAACCATGACACGGCCCAGGATTCCACACCGAGGAGTTTGGTGCCTTTTCTAGACAGATTGGGCCATTTATTGGGTTTGCTGTCAATTCAAACAGCCTAAGGCTTCACTTCCAGGATCAGTAAGGAGCCTCTTCCCTGCTGTCCTTACTGTGCCCAGTTTTATTCTCATCTAAATGCAGATCTATTCCCAGCCTGTGAATGAGGCTCAGACAAAAAAAGGCCAAGAGGAGTCCATGGATGAGGTAGAGGTGGCTGATTCCCCAGTGCCAGTGCTATTAATAACCCTCCCCATCAGCCAGGGCACTCTGGAGCTGTGAACAGGAGGAGAAGTCTTTTAAATGATCTATACACTCCCCAGCAGGGACTCCCTGGCATTGATCTGGAAAGATGGGCATTTCATTTCCATAATTTGTCTCAGGTTTCCCTCCAAGTTCTCTAGACGTGTTTGCAGGCAGCTCTCATCCATATTCCACAACGCTCCTCAGCCCAGAGAGGAGAATTTGAAGCAGGTTTCTATTTGTGTTTGCGTGTGTTCTGAGAGTGGCTTCAGCCCAAATCTCTCAGTGCAGGCAGCTGGTTCAGAGATAAGCACAAACTGCACCTGGATAAATTTCTTTTCTCCACATTACTGCTGCTACAGCAGAGCAGGTCCTGGTGGACAGGTGACATCCCCTGGGACAAGGGAGTGACACAGATCCTCAGCCCTCATCTGCCTCTCTCTCCTCCCTCCTCAACTCATCCTCTCTGCCACTGCTGGATAAAAACCCTTCAGTTCTCCACACAAACACCCAGTGCTGTGCCCTCCCCTTGTGAGGCACCCTCTGAAGGAGCAAATTCACCTCTCCTGACCTGTGGAATGGCCTCACGTATTTCATGAGAAGGGCCCCCAAAAAAGCACTGAAGCAAACAACCCTTCAATCTGCTTCACCCTGATTTCACATCAGATTTTAGGTCTGAAATGTCATCAAGTTAAGCATGTAATGGTAAAACCAAGTCCCAAGGCAGCAAAGCATTTAAGCATGAGCTCTCCTTTAGGCATCTGAGGAATCTCACTGGCTGTGTGCAGAAAGAGACTTTTGGTGAGGAAAAAATTATATTGTTCTTGCCAGACTGGGGAGTTGGTAGCCCAAAACATTGCTGTGTAAACTAATCAGGGTAATTCAGGCATAAACCATCACCTTTAAACCTTTATAGGGGAAATTATTCAAGTATATGGCTGTATTAGCACTTGGCTCCTGCCAGTGGGTCTGAAAGTGCCCCAAATCCAGGTATTTCATCTTTTACTCTTTGTGCCAACATCAACACCCAGTCTTGTCCTCTCCACATCCCTCTGTACCTGCTGGCTGCTCGATTTCGCTGCAACAGATCCCTGAGTAAATTTGCACCTTGATTTCCAGGGGAAGGAGGCTGAAATGCATTTCAGTGTTTTGCCTTTTCCACATTTATTGCTCCAGGAATGTCTGGAGAGTCCCTTCAAGCAGTGGATTCTGTGGCTGGTGCAGCCCTCACCCTGCCGTGAGTCAGTTGTTAATAATTATTTAATAATTATTTAGCAGTCGAGTGTGCAGAGAAAGGAGTTTTGTGTGTGGAGGAAAGGGGGGGGAGAAATTGAATTTACATGCATCACTACAGTGGCCTTTAAAAGCCTTAGCATGAAAAATGCATGGCTGCCCATGCATTATTTATTCAGCAATGAATAGAATTTCCCCGAGATCAGACTCGCAGGTCAAGACTGACAAATTTGGCAGAGTGAAGCCTCGTGTGTGTCAGCCCAGCAGCAGACAGGGATGGGGATGGGGCTTCAGGAGGGCTCTGCTGTATAAACGTGACTGTGGAAGGACAGGCAGGGTTTATCCCGACCAGCACTCCCTTGCCAGGCTGTGTTTAGCAGGAGAGAGTTTTGTTTTCCCATTCACGTTGGAATCGTTGCCTTTTTCCACAATGAAAAGCCTTTTACTGCCCAGTATCCGTGGCCACAATCCCCTTGCTTTGATCCACCCAGCACCGTTTGTTTCAGCTTTTCTCGTGTTTGCTCTGCCATCAGCTTGAATACAACCTCGAGGCCTTCAGCTGACAAATGCCCCCAGAATTCTCTCCATCTCTCTCGTTTTTTGCCTTGCCAATTGTAATTCCTGTTTGGAAATAATTTTGTGCAGTCTCCAGCCCAGCTGCCTCCAGAATATCAATGAAGTCCATCCGAGGCAGCAGCTCCTGGGTTTGCTGCTGCCCTGCTCCTGATTTGGAGACTCTTCTGAACATTTATCCCCTTCCCCACACTCTCAGGAATGCTCTCATCCCTCCTGGAATGCCAGAACCACTCCAGACCAAGATTCCAAGCAGGGAGGAAGAGTTGGACTTTGGAATGAGGAGATGTTTTTGGAGCTGGGTGCTTCAAAATTGGGAGAACATGTGGAAAGACACATCAGAAATGCTGGGAATTTTCTCCCAGCTCAGCTTTTCACCCATCTTAATGAACAGGCACATTTCACTTGTGTGAGAATCATTTTTTAACCCTTTTCCCTCTGGGCTCTGCTGGGGAGACCCTTGATGTAGGAGAGCTCAGTAGAGCTTTGTAAGTCTAATAAACAGGTACCCATTGCTGCAGGCAGGAACAGATCTACAGTCAGGGTATTTTCTTGCCTGCCTGGAGTTTTGAGGGAGAATTTCCCCTCCTGGAGCCGCTGCAGGGAGTCTGTCCCCACTGCACAGGACAGACAGACCCTGCAGGAGCCAGTGGAGGAAAAGGCTCTGGGGATGGAAGGGCATGGCTTGGATGGAAATCATCACAAATTCCACGGCAAGAACCCAGCAGGGGTTGACTGAAAGCTGAAAAGGCAGAGTGGGGACTGAAAGGGAGAGAAGAAAATTTGAGTGGGGGGAAGAAGGGCTGGGAAACGCTGCTTGGAGCAGGGGGATGCTGCTGCTGCTCCTCAGGCTGTCCCCATGGGCACACAGGGCTCAGGGACAGCTGGGTCACAGGAAGGGACAGCAAACATCCTGTGTGCAGAGGGATCTGTATCCTGAGCCCTGACTCTGCACTCCAAAAGGAAATGGAAAAGGAGGTTGTGTGGAACACACACAGCCCCTGCACGCTCTGAGGAGGTGCAGAGTTCATCAGCTTGGCACACTGTTATTCCTGGGTAAGGCCAGGGAGATTTTCCCCACCACCACCCCTCTCACAAGTGCCATAAGTGCATAATAGACATCCTACAAGTACAGAAGCATCTCAGGAGCAATCTACTCTGGAGCTTGCCTGAAAATTGCTGTTTGCTGTAACGGTACCCAGGGGAGCACTGCTCTCTAATATTTGTTTAAAGCAGACTGGTAAAAAGTAAAGTAATGCCCTGACTCACTTCTCGAGGCAGGCTGTTCCCCATAACATCGGGCAAAATTGAATTGCTGGAAGAACAGCAGCAAATGGCTCTGCTCTGGAGTGAGGGATCCTGATCCAATCCAAACGTGCAGGTGGAGGGGCAGGAGGGAAAATCACAGCAGGCATTTGGCAGGATGCTGATAGCGAGGTTGTCTGCCTGAACATGAGCTCAGTCTCAGCTCGTTTTGCTGCCTGGCTGGGATTTGGGGTTTAAAACACACCCACGGGCTGATGAGAGCCTCAGGGGAGGGAGGAGGATGAGCAGGGGCAGGGGCGTTTGGGGAGTCTCAGGTTCTCGGTGCCAGTGGGAAAGCCCAGGGTGAGGTCACTGGCAGGGATTTCTGTCATGAAGCTGGCAGGAGAAGCAGAAATTTGGGATTTCCTGAGAGGAGCCAGAGGCACTGAGTTCCCCATCCACAGAGCAGTTCCTACACTCCACTGGGTGGGTGAGGTGATGGAAGGGCTGCTCCACCTCTCACACCTCCCAGAGCAGGGCCAGGGAAGCCTGAGCAGTCCCTGCTGCCCTTTACCCACCTCCCAGCTGCTAAACAACAATCCCCCATGGCTAAAACACCCTGAGCATGCTGAGGCTGCTGCTTCCCCACTTCCACAGTGCCTCTGATGGAGGTGACAGCTCGTGGCTGTTCCATGAGTTACCCTCTCCTTTTGCCCAGCTGATGCCTTTTGGGGCTACCTGAAAACAGAGGCCAAGCAAAATTAAGGGAACAAAAAGCAGTTCTATTTATTGAAGGGCCTTTGGGTACATTTCAGACAGACAAAGCCCAAAAATTGATGACAGGTCACGAGTTTTCACACTTTTATAAGTTTGGTCCATTTGCATTTTGGGGTTAATCTCCCAATTACAGCTTCAGTTAAGGAAGTCATTTACCCCAAGATTTTTCCCCTCAACTCACTTTTATTTACATTTCTCAGGGCCTGAGGCAGTGAGGGGGTCCTTGATTGCCAGGCCTGGAGAGGAATTGCTGTGTCTGATCAAAATGGGAAAGCAGCAGCTCCCACTGTGTGTGGAGTTTAGAGTTATCTGCTAAAAGAATTGTAGGATCACAAACAGNCAAAATTAAGGGAACAAAAAGCAGTTCTATTTATTGAAGGGCCTTTGGGTACATTTCAGACAGACAAAGCCCAAAAATTGATGACAGGTCACGAGTTTTCACACTTTTATAAGTTTGGTCCATTTGCATTTTGGGGTTAATCTCCCAATTACAGCTTCAGTTAAGGAAGTCATTTACCCCAAGATTTTTCCCCTCAACTCACTTTTATTTACATTTCTCAGGGCCTGAGGCAGTGAGGGGGTCCTTGATTGCCAGGCCTGGAGAGGAATTGCTGTGTCTGATCAAAACGGGAAAGCAGCAGCTCCCACTGTGTGTGGAGTTTAGAGTTATCTGCTAAAAGAATTGCAGGATCACAAACATATGAAAAATAGAAAAGCTAAAATCCTGAGGCATCAACAGACCTCTCACTGAGGGCTGGTGAGATTTCCCCTCTCTGATATCATGTCCCTCTCTGATATCATGTCCCTCTCTGATATCATGCCCACCCTCTCTGATATCATGTCCCTCTCTGATATCATGCCCACCCTCTCTGATATCATGCCCATCCTCTCTGATATCACACCTGCCCTCTCTCCTATCATGTTTACCCTCTCTGATCTCAAGTGCTCCCCTCTCCCAGAGGTCCCTCAGCCCCTCCCTGCCTTTGGAACATCAGCAGAACTCATCCCTGGCAATTCCCCAGACCCTTCTGTGCCTCTCAGCCCTGAGGTTTGCCAAGTGCTCGGAGATCCCAGCAGGGAAATTGCATCCCAGTGAAATATTGAACTACACAGATCCCTCCAACCCTGCTGGTGATCACTCAGTGACCTGAGAGGTTTCTGTTCCTGCTGGTTCCTCTGTACAAACCACGGCTCACTGGGCACGGGATCATCTGCAGCTCACTTGTAAGGAATATCTCCACGCCACTTCCAGGCAGGATAATAGAATGTAACACAAAATCTTTTCATGGCTCTGGTGGTATTTATCAGCAATTCAGCTCCCATTTACAGATGCGAAGAGAGAGCTAAAATGGCTCTCTTTAAAAAATAGATACTGCTGGAAACAATTCTGGGCATTGTTATTGCCACTGCACTGTGCTGAGCTTGTTGTTACCCAAATGTTTCTGTGGAGCTGCTGGGGCTGTTCAGGGCCATTTCCATAATTCACTTTTGACACAGGTTTGCTGTGCTCTTGCAGTGGATTTTCCTCCTTGCCTTTCATCCTTTGGGTGGTGCATTGCTTCCTCTGCGTTTTCATCATCCCAGAGCAGGTGCACACCCAGCCCTCCCTGAATGCAGAACTTTTCCAGGCAGCTGTGGGCTCAGGAATTCTTGATTTATCCTTAGGGACTGTGACCATCTCTGTATTGCACCCTGGGCTCCTTCAGGGCTGGTTATGCTGAGTTCTTTATTAGATTCTGCTGCATCACAAAACCCTAAAACCCAACATTTTTGGGGGAAAGGTTTCTTACAACACTTTCTAAATGATAAGTTCTATGTGAAGATCCCCAAATGTAAATCACTAAACGAGGTTTGTGGCACTCCTTGGAGGTGCATAAATATAATTAATACTACTTTATGGGTAGGGAATTCAAATTATGAGGGGGAGAGGGGACCTATCTAAGGTGATGCTACAACTACCTTGAGGAGGATTTTATAACATGAAATCAAATGCAGCTCTGACCTCCTCAATCTCACTTCATTAATTTTAACCTTGAATGATGCATCCAGAGGGCTGTCCATGGATGTGCCACCACTGGGGCTTTTTCCTGTGCATCAAAAACTCTGTGAGCCATGCTGAGCCTGCCTGGAGTTCTGTGTCTTGGCTGCTTAATGGTTCAAAGCACAGAAATCAGATTTCTCCATTTGAAAGTGTAATTTCTGATGTAAAGAACACTGAGTCACCCCCAAAAGCGCTTCTTTCGTGCATTTAGTGAGATGTGGATGTTGTGTCTGTGCTGCCCTGAGATCTCTGGGAGCTGGGGTTGCCTGCTCAGGTAACCCCAGAGTTCCCCTTTGAACCCTGCAGAGCTCAGAGCTTGTTTGTGTCCCCACAGCCGGAGTGAATCAGTGCCCTTTAATTCCAGAGCCATTCCTTTTGTGTCCACCTCTCCCTAACCTTCAATTATGTCTTCATTCTCCCTCTGTAATTGCCCACAAATTCACTTGTGTGGCCCAAATCAAAGGCAAAGGCAGGGAGCTGTGTTAAGGTCAATTATCTCATGCTGCAGTTCCCCTGCAAAGTGAGCAGCCTCTGGTGAACTCTGTTATTAAACAGGAGCTCACTCCATGCTAAACTTGCCCTGAGTGGGCTTTTTCCTCCAAGGAACACAAACAGGTCATCAGGAGCCCACAGGATTTCAGCCTTGGAGGCAACAAGGCAGCTCAACCCCATTGATCAGGGTTGGGGATTCATCAGAAAGGAAGAGTTGATGGTTTTATTTGCTTTACAGCCTCTTCTTCTGGAGAGTCTCACATCTGAGCCTATCAAAGGGCTGCAATATTAATTAAGCCATCTAATACCCTGTCAAATTAGCGAGCACTTCCCAAATGAGAGTGGAGCCCTCAAAGTCCAGCTTGTCCAAAGCCACTCTGAAGATCACTGGGCAAAGATCCCAAAAGCCAAGGGAGGGGGAAAGCCTGGGAGAACATCCAGTCACTCCCCTTTTAATGTGGGATTATCCTCCAAGAATAATAGAATGCACTGTAGGCAGCAGAGTTTTTTAGAACTCCTTGGGAAAAAAAAAAAATTAAAAGCCTTTGGGTGATTTTTCTGTGCTGCCAAGTGGGAAATGGATCTGGACTCTTATTTTATGTCTAAAAAAATGCCCCAGAAACAAATCCTCATGAACGTGGGGTACTGTTGGGTGATTAGGGAACTTTGTGAGAGACCAAATTCTCCCTTCTGGAGAGCAGCAGAGATTCCAGCAGGCAGCAGGGGATTTCTGGATTGCATTTCTGAATTGCACCACGCTTCCATGAGATCCCCAGGGAAGAGCCAAACCTCGAGTTGAACACAACACCCAACAACCCCAACCCCCCCTGAGCTGATGGTTTCCATCCCCACCAAGCCCCAGTGATGTGGAAGTTTTTGTGCACACTGGATTTTGGGGGAAGGAGTGGTCAGGGAGGTGCTGGAGCAGCCAAGTGATGGTTTCTGTCTGAATTGGGATCAGTTTGCTCCTGTTACAGATATTCCTCATCTCTGCCGTGTTTGCAGCTCGGTGCTTGGAGTTCCAGATGATTTTCCTGCATGTTAAAATCCCTTGCTGTGTGTGGCCAGGCACTGGGGTTTATTTATCAGCTGGAAGCACCTGCAGGGAGCAGCTGCATTTCCCATTCTGCTGTGCTGGGAAGTATCCCTCAGATTTATTCTTTTTAATAAACATCACACAGATAGGGGAGGGAAAAATCCACATGGAAAATGCTGCTGTTTTCATTTACACAGCCCAGTGCAGCAACTTTTAAGAGAGAGAGAGATAAGGAAATTGTACCACTGTGTCAAAATCTTCTTGGTAACGGAATCAGAAAATAATCACAGTTTAAGGGAGAACTGCATCAAATTCCAGGAATAAAGGGCACCTTTTGATGAGCTGAAGGTCTCTGAATAATCCATTATCTGGGATCTGCAGAGGATTCAATAGGAGAGCCATTGCTGCATTTCCTTTGTACTTACTGGAATTCAATTTCGTTTTGTATTCTTCCCTGACATTAAAATATTGATGTTTACATCACTGCTACACCTCGGTGCCAAAACTGGGAATGGGGAGACAGTGGAGTGCAGATAACATGTAAATTAAGGGAAAAATGAGTTCCCTTCTGGGAGATTTATGGCTCCCAGTGGTTTGTCCTGCTTAGAAAAGGAATCTCCTCTTTCTACAGCTCAGGGTGGGAATCTGCTCAGGATTTCAGACTTGGACTGAAACAGCCTTGCACTTTTTAATTTTGGTGTGAGGGGGGCAGTGCCCTGTGCAGGGAGGGGCTCTTGGTGATGCTCCCATTTCCAGGCTGGAATCTGGGGGATGCAGGTGGTGGAACAGCGAGGGAGCCGAGGCCATCCTGTCCCTCCTGCAGCTCTCAGGCTGCAGTGCCACAGGCAAGGGCACAGGGACACGGGGCAGCCCAAGGACCTTCATTCCAGCACCAACCTGTTGGGTTTTTATTTTCTTTTCTTCTTGTTAGAGCCAGGATTAATGCACAGGACTGGCAGTTTCGTGTTGGGACTCAGTGTTTATTAATTCTCATCCCTATTACAGTCTCACCAGTTGTGAGCTCTAACAGGGTAGGAAATGGCTCTGTCTCTGACCCTTTCCAAGGTTATTTAAGCAGAAACTATCCAATAACGAGGTGACACCTCTTTAATTTATACTTTTAACCCAATACCTGCCCACCCAAGGTCCACAATAGAGACCTTTTCACCCAGTTAGAGAAAACCACCCCAAACCAAGAGGAAGGAGGTGAAGAAGAAGGACTTAGACAATGCCCTAAATCCTCCATATTGCCCCATATATATTACAATATGCTAAATCCCCAAACTGTAATTTTTTCACGCTGTGAGATCACACAATTCCATTCAAACTCCACACCCACAATCCCAGCGCTGTCACTCAATTTTGGGAGCCTATTCCACAGCCTCAGGTCAATGCAGGGTTTGCTTGGGGGTCGGTGCATTTTAGCACAAGAAAGCCTGAAATCCTCAGTGCCCAGGGTGCCAGCACCAACCTGCTCCTCCTGGACACCAAAACACAGCTGGGAGAGCAGCAAACAGAGGATGAGGAGCTGCTCCAAGGGTCTGGAGCACCACTCAGGGCAGGGGAATTGGCACAGGGCTCTTTGCCCCGGGGCAAGGAGCAGAGAAGGACAGAGGGAAATGCTCCTCTCAGCCAGGAATTTAATTACATGCCATCTTCCAGCCTGTGCCCTGCGCCCTCAGGGGCTTTGCTGGTTCCTTTCCTCACTGAAACCCCAATCCCAATCGCTTTGTTTGGATGGTTTCACTCCTGGCTCCTGCCAAGAGGCTGCTGCATCCTGGAATTCCTGCTCCTGACAGGAGAATCCTGGTGATACAGAGGATTTTGCTCAACAGACAAGAGCAGCTGGGAAACGAGGAGGGCCCAGCAGCAGCAAAGAGCCGAAAATCCAGAAGGATTTCAGGGCTGCAGGGTGGCCTGGCCATGGATGTCTCGTTTTCCAGAGGGCAAATGCTGATGGAAAACAGAAAGTCATTTCCAGGGGTGTTTCCCTCCCTTTCCTGGGGATTTATTCTCATCCTTGCCAACAGTGCCAGCATGAGGGGCAGCTCTGGGGTGCCAGGGAGGTGGGTAAAGATGCACAGAGAATCCTTGATGTGAGAGCAGAGCAGGGAGATCTTTGGTGGTGCCTCACAGGATCTGGGGCTGTCCCCAGGGAAGGAAAGGGAATTCCTGTGGGAATGCAGGTGATCCCAGAGAGGCTCCCTCCTCACAGGGACATGCCTTTGGTGCAGGTTGTGTCCAGCAATCCTCACTGCAAACCCTGCATGGCTGCAGCTTTGTCCTTACTCTGGGTGAAAACACAGAAACTCCAGCTCTGCCCAGACAAAGGAACCACCTGGGGAATTTTTTTTTCTTTGGTATCCATTTGTGAGCTCTTTCCAAGTGATGTTTTGGTGGATTAGTTCCCAGTTAAAGTCCCAATTAGTGTGAGCTGGCTTCCTGTGGCTCTCCCAGCCTGGTCCTGGCTGTCCCTCATTCATCCTCTGCTCAGTCAGGGCACAGCTCTCATTACAATCCTGGCTTGGAGTCCAGGTTTTGTTGGAATGTGAGAAGGGAAACACCAAAAAACCTGATCTCCACGGGCCAGGGAGCACGTGTGAGCTCTGCATTTGTCACAGCTGCTGGGAGGAGAGGCTGCTCTTTGCTCCAGAGCTGTGGCAACCTCCTGCACAGGTGGCCCAAGCCTCCCACCAGCACAGCAGAGAATCATTGGATGATCTCCTTTTTTAAACTGTATGTAACCAACCATACCAGATTTATCACTAAATGTCACATTTGATCATAATCTAATCACCAGAGAGCAAGGAAAAAACGAGCAGGCTTGTCTCCATCGATAAACAAATGATTACTCAGACAATAACCAGGTTTATTTCCTTTATTTCCTGTAAATGTTTGAAGTCTTATGAAGACGCTCTGGAGAAAGGATTATTATTTATTTTGGCAGCCAGACAGTTCAGTGATGGGAGGTTTAAAAAAGAGCTGAAGAATGTTGATTTAGAAAGGATCCTAAAAGTCTTAGCTCGTTTTCATGCTGCAGGAGGAATCTGGGCCATCAGATTATTTATCAGATTAAAAATGCACTGCCTGTTCCATCTCATAGCACGAATGGCAGCCCTGGAAAGCCAGGGAGGGGGGAAAGGGCCAAAATTTCTATTTCAGCTTTCATTTTTAAGATCACACAGCTCTTCTCCTTCTTCCAAGCCCCATTTTTGGAAGTTTCTCAGCATCAAATGTTGATGTTGCCAGAGGCAACCCCTCTACTCACAGCAGGAAAAATAGATTTGATCAGCATCAGGGGGTAAAAAAATTAAAATTATAAAATATTGCCACACTATTTAGGATGTTCCAAGATGAGGAAAGCCCTGGCTTGTCCCCAGGAGGGTGACAAAGTGCAGCTCTGGTGGCTGGGCAGGTCTGAGGCCACCTCTGCTGTGGAATTTCACACCCACACACGCCCCCAGCGAGGCTGGCTGAGCCTCTTAGGGGAAAATAGAGATGTCAGGGAAGGAGAAGCATTTTCCCCATGGTCTGTGTGCCCTCAGAGCCATCCCTCACACCCCCAGACCCCAGGGAGCTCTGACAGGAGGCTCTGGGGGTGGAGGAGGAAGAGTTTGAAGAAGGATTTTTGCAGCAAAAAGAGCAATTCCTCAGCTGGGGTCAGCGATAGCAGAGATGGACTCGTTTTTCTGGCTCATGTAGAGACACCAGGGAGAGCAGTGCAGGGAAAATTGGCCAAATTTGGCTGCCAGAGTGCTGGCAGGGCATTTCTGCTTAAACAGAGCATCAGGGAATGGGCTTGGAACCCCATTCTTGTGGGGTTTTTGTTTCTTGTTGGAACCCTGGGCACTCAGAATTTCAGATTTTCTGTGCTTGACAGGCACTGACCCCCAAGAAAACACCTGAGGCCAGATGGAAAAAGCTTCCAAAATTGAGTGATGGCACTGGGATTATGGGGGTGTGTGCTTAAAAACCTCGTAAAGAGACAGACACAGAGCAAATTTCCACTTTTTTTAGCTACAACTCACAACTTGTGAGACTGCAACAGAGATAAGAATTAACAAACATCTGAGTCCAAACACAAAGACCATTTGTTGAGCGTTTAATCCTGGCTCTAACAGAAAAGAAGATAAAGAACCCACATTTTCTCTCTTTACCCACAGAGAGTTCCCAGTCTGAGAACATTCCCCCTCCATCTCCAGGGGAAATCCCAGGAGCTCCTCAGCCATGCCCAGGGTGTGTTCAGGGTGACAGCCTGAACCCCTGAGCACAAACACCTTCAAGGCTTCCTTCTCTCTTCACAGCTTCTCTCTCTCTCCTGCCCTGAATTTTGAAACCTCTCCAGACACAAAATCTCAGCCTCAGTGATGGGGAAGAGCCAAAATTACTCCTCTCTATCCCTGCTCTATTTATTTTTTTTCTTATTTCAAATCTAAGAAGTTCTTATCAACCAAAAAAAAAGTTCTTTTCAGTGCTGCTCTGACATAACAAGATTTTTCTGTGTATCTCCTCCTGAGGCTGCCTGTAATTTTCTGTCATTCTGGTTTTTCCTGGAAGCACTCGAGCTGGAAAATAGAGCCATTAGTCCTCAAAAAA
>VWYP01024460.1:40839-54446 GCA_013400435.1 Pycnonotus jocosus
GGGTTCAGTCAATGGAGGATTTTCTGCTGATCTCAACACATTCAAGAGCTGCCCTCAGGGAATTCCCCAGGTGTTCCTGGCAGGGTGGCAGAGGGCTGTGATTGTCCCCTTGTCCCTGGGGTGGAGATCAGGGATTCTCCTTCCAAAGGGCTCAGTTCCCCCTGGGCAGCAGGACTGACCGTGGCTGTTCAGGACCTGAAAAACTGTGGCCTTCCAGGACCTGAAGTGGGAAATTACAGGGGTTAAATGGGATTTTTTTGGTTGTTTTTCCAATTCTGGAGTCAAACCTTGTTCTTGTGGTTCCCAGTCCAGGTGGGTGAGATCTTGGGGTGGAGGATAAAGGAGGGGATCCCTCTCCTCCAGCTCCTTGCTGTGAGCAGCCCTGGGAACTAAAGGCACAACTCTGGCAGCTGGGGATGGAAATGGTCACTCTGTGCCTCACAGATATTAAAAAATTAAGTCAAAAATGAAGGAAATCTTAAATGAGTTTGTGTTTTCTCATTCCTGTCTAAAGGAATCGGTGGCCAGAGGGGATTGGGACTGAAAGGGGCTCTTTCCCTTTTATTCCTTGAGCTGTTTTAAAATCCTGATCCGGGGAGAGGGGGAAGAGCAGACTCACAAAACAATGGCAAGGCAGAAGTGATTCCTGTCAGAGCAAGTGGAACCCTGCAGCAGCAGGGGAGGAAAATAAACTGGAAAGAAAAGGAAGGAGAAGAAAATAAACCAAAACAGACGGAGCATTTAATCTCAATTCCAGCCTTCTTCTGTGCAGTGGAAGCTGAAGTGAGTGGTCTTCAAACAGCCCAAAAGAAATAGAATCCAAAATGAAATTTTCTATTCCCTGCTGGCAGCCTGGGCAGGCAACTGCTCCTGCTCCCAACCCAGCCCTTCCCAAGGCTCTTTCAGCCCCTGGGAGCAGCAGGAATTCCAGATTTCCAGGACAGCCTCTCTTCCCCCTGGAGCTGTGGGGTTTGTCCATGGATCTCCCTGAGGGGTTGCTTGTGGTGGGATTGGAGTTAGGAAATCCAGGACTCTGAGCATTGCAGAGCCTTTTTTTGAAGGTGTGCACACTTTAAAATGAGGGAGAAAGGGAAATTCTATTTAATCATTTTAATAGTGGGATAGAGAGAGAGAGATATGAATATATTTATTGAAAATATATGAATTTTCCCATCACAATCCCCTGCCCCATCCCTGGAAGTGTCCAAGGCCAGGTTGGCCAGGGTTTGGAGCGATCTGGGATGGTGGAAAGATGGAATGAGATGATCTTTGGGGTCCCTCCCTACCCAAACCATCCTGAAATTCTGTGATTCCATTATTAATACGAGCCCACACAAAAATCAACAGCCTCTCCATCACATAATGCCCAAATTTCCCTGGAAATAAAAGCGCTGCAGAGCCAGGCATCCCCTTTTCACAGGCAGCCATGGCTGTGCTGTGCAGATTGGGATGCAGCAGGGAAAAGCAATAAACCCAGAGCTCAGGAAGGCACAGAAGAGATTTTTTTTCTCCCCCTTCTTTGTTTATTTAGCTCGAGGAGGTTAAAGTGGCATGTCTTGGCTGGTTTTTATTTTAAGGAAAAAGCTCCATTGGTATTTTTTAAGCGTGGCCAAGGCACAGAAGGGAGCAGATCGTGGAGGGGGCTGCAGGGAGGGGTGACAGCGTGCACAGATTATTGCAATTTGTACCAGCCAGAGACTTCAACCTCTTAATTACTCATCTGAAGGGCTCAGTGATGATGCCAATTGATCCAAACCACCAGAAAAAAAATGCCTTCTGAAGGGATGACAGGGAGCAAGAAGGGAATGCTGCATCTTTCATCATGAAGTGACTGCAGCACCTCTGTGAACTGAGCCTGAGTCAGCTCAGCTGAGCTGGAGCCCTGCGGGACCCTCTGCTGCTGACAGAGCCTTTTCCTCTGCAAAAATCCCGAAAATCTCTGATTCTCTTCCTCTATTGGGCTCCTCCAGACCTTCAGCCTGAGGAGATGGGGAAAAATGGGTTCTGTGGAATACCTCGAGGCACTAAAAATGAATTTGTGCCACCTGGAACATGCTCAGAGCTTTTGGCACCTGCCAGCCCAGGCTGTGTTTGAGCTCTGCTCAAATCCTTGTCCCCAAATCCCTGCTCAGACTCCCCATGGATCCACCCCCATGGCAGGAATGCAGGAACAGCCCTGGCACCCCCAAGGCTGGGTCAGCATCAGCAGCTGGGGGCTCATTTACACCCCTGGGTGGGTGAGGCAGCTGGAATGTGCTCCAGGCAGAAGGGAAAAGTGTTGGGAATGTTGGTGCTTCAAATGTTTTTTTTGGGAAAAGACAGGTTCAGCTTCCCCTTCATATATGAATTTATGAAAACATATCTAAAAAAAAAAAGTAATTTTTTTCTCACTATTTAGGTACTTTCATTCCTACCACTCTCATTTCATATTTTCCCTTTTCACCTTTATTTTTTTTTCCCCTCAGCATTTATACTTGTAAACTCCCAAAGATTCTTCAGCTCCACCACAAAAATCCTACTTTCAGCAGGAGAAATCTTCTTCCTCCCGCTGCAACAATTCCTTTTCTTTTCTTTTTATTGATGGTGGGCAGAAGTTGTTTTTCCAGCGAGCCAAAACTCCATAATTCACCCAGTAATTCTGCTATAAAAGTAGCCCCATCTTCCCAGTGGATTCAGCTCTCTTGCACACCAGAGCAGCCAGTCCAGACTGCTGCCAAATGCTGTATTTACATTTCCAAACTAAAATCTGTTTCTAATACATTTTTATGGGGAGTTTTGACCCTTTGTATTTATTGTTAATGAGCTTTCATCTCTATAATAGCCTTTCATCCCAAAGGATCCTGAAGAGTAATTGTAATAACCTGGCACACAAAATAGACACAGAAATCAATTTACCCAGCACAGAAATGTGGCCAGGGCTGGAGGGGCTGGTTTAGGAGAGCTGAAAAGAGTTTAGGTGTCACTGCTGCCACCCAAGTGACAGGGACAGCTCGTGGCTCTGCTCCAGGGGAGCTGGGGGCACCCCCAGCCCTGCAGAGCAGAGTGTGGAGAAGGGATTTGGTGACTGCAAGGCTTTGGGAGCTTGGATTTTGGGGCTCCAGGGCCATGGGGAGGCACACACTGAGCCAGCAGGGAGGTGGCACTGGTGGAGCCCCAGCTCCAGCCCCTGGGTGCCACCTGTGCCTTCGGCAGGGGCTGGGATCTGCTGGAATTGCTGCTGGCATTGCCCCATTTGTCCCAGTAAATCCTTCCTGGGGTTTGCACCGAGCTGTCCCTGCAGCAGCCTCTGGAGCTGTGGGACCTGCCAGCCCCAGCTGGGTGGCTCTTGGTGCCCCCAGGGGCTGGTTCTGACCCCTTGTGCTGTCCCTGCACAGCCTGTGAGGGTGGAGGCACAGGGAGCAGGGAGGGACAATGCCACCATCCCTCCTGATGCCACGGGAAGCCTCCACAGGTGAATTTTCCCAAAGTGTCCCTGCAGGGTCAGTATTTTCTCAGGGGCTGCTCAGTTTGCAGGTTCCCACTCCTCTCACCCCAGAGGGGCTCACCCTCCGTGTCAGGGCAGGGGGAGCCCCAGGGCTGCTGTTTCTGCCCCATGGGGAGCCCTGGGTGGAGGCAGCAGATCCAGCACCCAGCTCCTGCAGATCCAGCAATGGGGATCTGTGACTCTGTTTTGCATGTCTCTGACTTGCATTCTAATATTAAAGCAAAAAGGCTTCTGATGTTTTAGAACTCTGTGAGCTGAGTTCCCAAGCCTTTTTCATGTAAATAAGAAATGTTTACATTCTTTGATTCTGAGAGAACATTTGAGTGATTGGTATGAACACCAATCCAAGGGATGGGATGTTCTGCTTTGGCCAATAATTGCCCACCTTTGTACAGTGGATATAAATGGAGTCAGAAAATTAGAATAAAGAGATTTTTGCATGCTGACTCTGGACCTGTCCTGCCTCATCCTTTCCAAACTCCAAAAACAAATGCTGCACCCCAAAAGCAACAGGGATCCCCGCTGGGGCAGGGCAGGGCACTGGCTGTGCCAGGATGAGCTGTGTACCCTGCTGCTAAGAGGCTTTTCCATCTCCTCTCTCTCTCTCTCTGTTTTTCCCCATCACCATCTGCCTGCTGCAGGGCAAATCCTGCACTGATCCTGCCCAGCCTTCCCCAGCAACAGCGCTGCAGCCACAGCAGAGCTGCTCTTCCCACCTTCCCCGCTTCCCGTGCATTATTTTCCATGAGGAAGCAACCCACAACCTCTCAAATTACTTGTCATCCACCCTCCTTGCTGAAATAACATCTTAAATCAAAAGGATTTGAGCTCTTGTGCAGGTGAGGAGGGAAAATGAGTGCCAGAGACCCCAGCCCTGCTGGGCACTGCTCTCCCAGTGGGATCCCTGCAGTGCCCCCACCACTGCTGGCATTTTAAAAAATCAAAGGCCAGAGGGATGGAAGGAGGGAGCCTTTCCTTCCCCCAGCTCCTCCCATAAGTCATTTTCCCTGGCCTCTTTTACAGGAACTGGAAATCTATTAGAGGAATGGCTTAATCCGGTTTGACTGTAATAATTAGGGTGCTTTAAACCCCCTGACTAATCGTGTAAAATGTGATTGTGGCCAGCTCAGTGCACCACCCTTACACTTCTCACTGGAGGTGTTCTCCCAAACCAGGAACAGCTGGCAAGCACGGGGGGAGGATAAAGGGAACGAGAAATCACATGCAAAGGGACAGGGACTGCTCCTTTGCTGATCTCAGTGCCTTGAGCTGTCTCTGGAATCCAAAGCACAAAGTCACCTCCAAGAGCCTGGACAGACAGAGCTCAGCTGTTTGTGCCACTGTGCCCTGTGGGCACCTCCTTTCCTCAGCAGTCCAGAGGATTGGAGTCAGTGATTCCCCTCAGGGCACTGCAGATGCTCAGAGAGGCTTTCCCAAAACCAGACAGGCTCCATCAGGCCTGGAGGATGCAGTGGTTCAGGGTCAGGGGGTTACAGCACAAAAGCAGCTCCTGCTTCCACACCTTGGCTGGTGCCAATCTCCTTTTCTCTTGCTCTGCACTTTTCTCAAGCTCCAAGAGCCACAGTTCCTTCCTTCCCCTCTCTTTCCAGGGCTGGGCTCAGCTGAGGTTCCACCATGCCATCTCCACACTTTGCTGGAGTTCTCTTTTTTCCTCCAGCTGTTCTGCCAGCTGTTCCCCAGGATTGCTGCCTGTCCAGGGTGCCCTGCTCGCTGCCAGCTGAGCTCATCCCTGTGCTGCCAGGTCTCCTTCCACCCTTCCTGCCACTCCAATGGGGCAGAAAAACAGCGCAGGCACCCATCCCTGCAGGACTGAGAACTCTTCCAGGCCCAGGGAACCACAGGGGAGTTTTGGGGGGAGTTCAAACTCCACCATAAGGGAGAAAATCACCCAAAGAGGTTCCTGCTGCAGCAGGGTCAGCACAGTGGGAAGCTGCAGCTGATGGACTTGGCCATCACAGAGATGTTGAGAGGCACAGGGAGGGCTCTGGTTCCTCAGATCACCCAGGGCTGAGCCCTCACCCTCACCCAGGCACAGCTCAGGAAAACATTGCTCTCCAGAGCCCCTCAAGAGCTCCAGGCTGCACAGAGAGCCCACAGCCCTGATGAGCCCGGGCTGTCACCAACACACTCCTTAATCAGAGCTGAAAACTCATGATCAGCCTTGAAGGAGGCTTTTAAAGACTGAAATAATAAGATGATGCACTACAATTCCAATTTTCTCCCTGTTGCCATGATTAAAATACGTGGCTGAATCTTGGAAGCTCAACTGCAATAACAATATTCACAGTGGTGGAACTTGCAGCAGGAGTTGAGTTGTTTGGTTTCTTTTACTTTCCCCGAGTCTTTCTTGTTTTTTGTTTTTTTCTTACTCTGCTCTATACAGGTTTTGATCTTTCCCTTATTAAATAGGAATGGTTATCCCCACTGACTCACTTATCTAGTAATAGCTAGAACCCTTTTAATTCAAGTGATTTGATTCCTGGCTTTTTCTGATTCAAGTAAACACACAGACTATTACTGGGAGACTGGCAATAGAATTCCATGGTTAAATTATCCTGTGACTCAATCCTGCACAGCACTGGATCCTTTTAATATATTTCACAAGTACTTGGTGCTGACCTCTAACACCAGAGTGGTTTCTCTCCTGTGGTAGCTCAATTTCACAACTCTGAATACACTTCTTTTTTTTTTTTTTTTTTTTCCCCCCTTGGAAGGAAAGCTATCCAAAGGTTTTATAAAATGTTCTTTAGCCTTTGGGAATGAGTCAATTTAATGCCAGGCTATCATTCCATTTCAAAGAAGGATTTGAGGCAACACAATCTGCTTTCTGAAGCATGTGAGATGAATACAGCTGTGGGTTTGTTTGACTTGTTACAAATCAAGCTGTGGAGTTTGGGTACAGAGCTCAACTTTGCCAAAGTTCAGCTGTGGCCCTTGGTTTGTCAGCTGGATTTCCTTTAACCCTCCCATTCCTTGCATCAGGAAAAGATGGTAAGGGAGACATTGCTGCCAGGAAAAGTCTCTGTAATCCATTGGGTTTAAAATGGGAAGGAAATCCATTGGAAGGAATTCCCTTTAAAATGGGAATGGAGGTCCTCTGTAAAGCAGTAGAAGTTGAGCTGCAGTTTAATTACTTTTTCCTATTGGAAATGGGTGAGAACATAGGGAATAAAATCCAAGCATTAAAAGGGGAGAATGGGAAGCTCTGGAAATGCCTCCTGAAATCCAGAGTCACCTTGGGGCTGGAGCAAGGTGCAGCACCACACAAATCCCACCCACCACGTCCCAGCCCAGGGCACAAGGTGCCAACAAAACCCACGGGAGCCAGGCTCAGTCACATCGAACTTTATTTTAATCCCGTCAGAAAAGTTCAAGAATTACACCAAAAAATACTTCAGTCTCTGCTACCTACTGACAAAAAATACACCACAAAATTATAAACTGTTCAGTGGTTTTGCTGGAGTCGGGGTTGTTGGTGGAGGGGGTGGTTTGTACATTTTGAGTGAAGAATGAATTTACAGGTGGAAAGGGAAGGGAGGAGAGGGAGTCAGACGATGGCGTTTGGCACTACAGTTTTAGCTACACTATACAGTTATTTCTCATGATGCCTGCAGGACTGAGGAGTTCTGCCCTCACACACTGCCCAGTGTCTCTGACAGGGAGGACAAAACTGCCCAATGCGAGGGAAGAAGGGGCCAGTTCCTAATTTCCATCCCAGTCCAGCCAAAAATCTGAAAAAGCAGCTCAGGCCAAGGTGAACCTTGCACTCTGCTCCTGCTGCTCGGCTCTCCCTGCTCTTGCAGCTCTGAAAAAAGAGAATCCTTGGGGGATTTTAAATCCCACCAGCCTGCACTAATCTCAAGTGCCATTTGTGGGGAGAGGATGTGTTACTCTGGGCAGGACTGGATTAAACTCAGGGTCTGCTCTGAGTTTGCAAGCAGAGATTTGATTTGTGCCTCTCTCCAGTGACCTGGAATGACAGGAAATGCTGGAGGAGCTGAAGCTGAAGGAGGGAAGCAGGAGCATCCCATTTCATGGGAAAATCAGGGGCTGAAAAGTTAGAGGCTCAATACTAGCAGCATTTTTGAGACACTCTTCTGATCATAATGGCATTTCTTTGAGTTTTGGTGACCCTCAGGAGAGAGGTCCCAAAGGATGAAGCCTCATGGAAATTGCCAAAGCTCATGCAGGGAATCTGTGCCAGATGCAGAAGCAAAGTCCTGAACCCCTGGCTCTGAGTCCTGTGCTCAAAAGTTTATTCAAGATTTCACCACGGCAGCCTCTGCCTGCTCCCATCCTGCTCCATGCCCAAGCAGCAGCCTGGATTTCAGCCTCAGAGCCTGGCCAGGAGCAGCAGCACTCTGGTGGCTCTTCAGCAACGCCAGGAACTTTCTGGATTTCCTTGGGGCACTGTGCAGGGTTTGTGTTTGCACGTGTCTGGGGAAGGAGGGGATGCTCCTATTTCTCTGTCAGTGAATGAACACTGACACTGCATTCAATCTGACACCAAAATCTCTCTCCTTTGGCAAACCAAACAGCCCCACAATGTCTTTGTAGCAGATTCTCTCTGCCCCTCTTGAAAGGATTCCAGCTCTTCCTTCACTGCCTGTGGAGCCTCTGTCACTGCTTTCCAGCACTGACAAAACTTGGTGGGATTCTCCTTGCTGCTTTTATCCTCTCTGGCTCTTCACCTAACTTGCTTTTTTTGTTTTTTAATTTATTTTTCTAACAAATAGTTAAGCAATGATTTAAAAATATTTTTACATCGTTAAGGTACAGTCAACATCAAACATGCCTTTGTACAAGAGCTCGACTCGGGTTACAAATCAACGAGAACAACGCACGAAAAGAAATATCCATGAAGCTGGAAAAGAAATATCCATGAAGCTGCTCCTGCCCGTGGGTTGGATTCTTTCCAGGGGAGCAGGGCACGCTCAGCAACGCGGTGCTGTCCCCCCGCCCTCCCGGCACCGCTCGTTCCCTTTAATGACCTTCAGTCTTGGCAGCCTTGTTGTCGTGGCTGGCCGAGCCCGAGGGCAGCCAGGGGGACACGGCCCTGGAGCTGGTCTGCTTGGCCATGCTGTAGTGGCTGATGACGGTGTAGAACCTGCCCCGGGAGTTGGAATCCTGTGCCGAGTAGTAGGCGTCCAGCGAGGCGGGGATGCAGCGCTTGTGCTGGGAGGGGAAAGCAAGAGAAGCAGAGTGATGGCATCGGCTGCCACGGGCTCCTGGCTGCACTCAGAGGGCTGCAGCTGCCTCCCGGTGTGCTGGGAATGCACCCAGCAGGGCTTGGCCTTCCAAACCTGCTGCTATTGGCAAGCCCGATGGCAGCGGGGCTGTGCAATGAGGGATCCTGCTCTGCGGGATGGGGATGGGGCTGGGCTGGGCTGCCTGAGCAGCTCTGTTCTGAGCCCAAAGCTCTGCAGAATTAACCCCCAGACAGGCAGGGCACAGGCAGAGGCAGCAAAAGCTGCTTTGTGCTGCTCTGTCAGAGTTACCCTGAGCTGTGGGATGAGCACCTGGCTGGGGTTGGCAGGGGGCACAGCCCGGTGGGGTCCAGCTCTATTCACAAGTTCAGGTTTGGATTTGATTCTGAAATTTGTGACTCTGTGAAGAGACCTCAAAGCTCATCCCATTCCAATCCCATTCCACTGTCCCAGGGTGCTCCAAGCCCTGTCCAGCCTGGCCTTGGACACATCCAGAGATCCAGGAGCAGCCACAGCTGCTCTGGGTACCTGTGTCAGGGCCTCCCCATCCTCACAGCAATTTTTTTCCCCCTAATATCCCACCTAATCCTGCTCTCTGTCTCTCTGAAGCCATTCCCCCTTGTTCTGGCACTCCAGCCCTTGTAAAGATTCTCTTTCCATCTTGTAGCTCCTGCAGGTACTGGAAGCCACAATTAAGTCACCCCAAAGCCTTTTCTTTTCCAGTCTGAACAATCCCAATTCTCCCTTTTTATATAACCTAAGAGAATAATTCACCATGATTAATACACCAACACCTTAATCTATTTTGCAGCTCACATATTATCTCCAGTGGTCAAGACTCCTGTGAATTTATGAGTTTATTCACAGTGAGAAGTCAGTTAATTATTTTGCAAAACATATATTTTTTTTTATCTCAGCAGACCAGGCAAACAGTCCTGTGAATATTCAATATAAAATTATTGGGTTTTAGCAATTGCTACATGGTTTTGTTCTCGATAAAGGTTCAGGAGCACCTGAAGTGAACTACTTGGGCAAATTTGGATTTGTTTCACAAAGGACAGTGTGTCAGCACTGCAGCAGTTTGCTTTGCATTACAATGTGTGCCAGTAACCATCAGTTACTTGGGAGTGTGGGAAGCAAATGCAGGATCCCAGCTGCAATAAATCCATTCACAAATATGAGGGATTGTTGCTGAACATCTGCCTGCAGTGTTCACCAAATGCTAATCCCAACAATTACACTGTAACAGTAGCTGATGGAGTCAGATGCACGTCCACATTTCCCAGAACACTTTTTCCATTTCAACACATTCCTGCCAAATGTTCTGTTTGGCCTGGTCAAAAAAAAAAAAAAAAAAGAAAAAAAAAAAAAAGAAAAAGCAGCCTGGGCTGTAACCATGCAGGCAATTAGAGGCTGTCATTAGCTCAGGCAATTCATCCTTCTGAAGTTCCTTACCTTATAAACAAATCCATCTGGGCAACTGTGGTCATAAGTGAAGGCTTTGTACACCACAAGGAACACTATGCAGGCAAGGAATGCAAGAGCCAGGCTTATGAGGATGGTGACCTAGAAAAGAGGGATAATGTTACTGTACATATGTTAAAATGGCATATGAGCAACCTCATAATGAAATGACTTATAGGAACAGACATTCGAACAGACTGCAGCCTTCACTCCACCGTGCAGTACTTAACTAAGCATGGTAATTGACTGAATGCTGGATCCAATATCCTGCATTCCCACAGCATTCCCATCCCCCCCGTGGACTTTCAGCATTCCTGTGTTTAACTCCTTGCATATGTAAAGATTTTGCTGTAGAATTTGGTGTTCTCAGAGCCTTTGTGCTCCCATGCTCTCAGCTCTGGCCCAGCAGCAGCCAGAATCCCCATTCCAGGTCTGAGGTGTGGATAAAGTGCCCTGTGAGCAGGGCAGATCCCATTTTTCTGGGAGCAGAGGCAGCTGAGCAGGGGGGAGCAATGAGGTCTTTGCAGCTCACAGCCCTTTGTGCCTCCTGGGCAATTCCACCAGGATCAGCTGCAGGAGAAAGGGGATCGTGAAAGGACAATATCCAACTATTGCCAAATCCCACAGCATGTCCAAGGGCAGATGCTGGTGCTGGAGGTACCAGACACAATTCCCTCTTTGGGGCTCAAATATTCCCCCTCTCCTCACTGCCCAGCAGGACACCCTGCTGCTCAAATCTGTTTCTTTGCTGGAGCTCCCTTCTCTCCAGCTTTTCCAGGTCCCTCCTAAATAGTTCATCCAACAGCCAAGTTTTCTGTCCCTACTCCATGTCTGGACTGAGACCCTGACCACTGATTTTTGCTGAGCTGTGTAGTCCTCTAGGACTGAGCAAGGAGCTGTAAAACACTCCCATCCTCCCCTTTCCCAACACTTTCCTGGTCCCATAATTCTACAAATGCAGCACAAATGGCTCTGGATTCCAAGTGCCTAAATTAGAGGTGGCTGCACCAGGATTTTGCAGGATCTGTGCATCCTATTTATCTATACACCAGCCTATCCATCTATAGAAGATTTAATTTGCAGGAAAGGTGATGGTAGAAAGTGGGAAAACACTGATAATTCCCAGAGCAGAGGGGACAGGCTTGTCAGGAACAACAGCTAATAAACAGCAGGCTGGTTTTAGCTCAGAATTAATTGACATAATCTTATTTTTACAACAGAAATATTATGTAATATTAGTAATAACATATCAGTAAATATTATTAATTGCTTCATATTGGTTCACATTGAAATCTGCTCTGACTGTCCCCTTCAATCATTCCAGCAGCTGCAATTCTGGGAGCAGTGGGATTTGCAATCCTGCAGGGACTCCAGGGGCCACTGGAATTGGTGGCAGGGCAGGAATTTCCCAGCAATCCCCCAGAAAGATGAGCTGCCTGCTGAGGGTGTTCCTACACAGCAACCTGGGATTATTCCTGGAAGATCCAGAGCTCCAGTTCTGGTGGTTAAAACAAAAGAGTGAAAGCAATTTTGTATCCTTGGTGTCAAATCTTACCCATCACATCCAAAACTCAGGGAAGGGAGAGCTGTGGAGACTCTCACCTAGCAGGAGAGATTCCTGAATTCGTTGGTAAATCAGAATATTTTAGAAGAAAAGGTAAAAAGGTGAGACTGAGGCTAAGAGGCTTTGCCAAGGACAAAGAATTCACTGAAGCTCTGACCTGCCTTTTAATGCTCCTGCTTGGATTAACCTCTCCTTGGGGCCTCATCTGCTGCAAAATGGGTCAATTAAGCCAAAGGCAGCAACAGAGGGAGCAGCATTTACTGCTGGATCCGGGAGAACACTGACAGGGAATCCTGGACTGCACAAAAGGGGTGCAGTTGTAAGAACTGCACCAGGCTGACCAAGAAAATGTGGGATCCACCTCCCTCTCAGTGCCCAGAGGGGTGAATGGAAACATTTCAGAGCAGCTTTCTGGCAGCCCTTGGGTTCCCAACCTGGGGGAGTCTGTCCTTTTCCATGGTGATAAAGGCTCAGCTGGATTCAAGGCAGATGCAAATGGAACTTGTATTACACATTAAAAAAAAAAATTAAATATGCTCTACTTTTTTGTACAGGAGACCTGGGAAAACCAGATCCCTCCCCATCAAGAGGCAGCACAGTCCTGCTGACAGATCAGTGTGGGGGGACATTCTCCCCTCTAGAACACATCCATCAAGCCCTCCTCATTTAAAAGGGGAGCCTGCCAGGCCTGGTACCTGCTCTAATTCCAGTGTAGGCACTAAACCCACCATGACAATGACACAAGTGTCCTTTGAGGTTCATTTGAAGGTGCCAGAGCAAGATGTACATCTTGTTCTACCAGAGCCAATGCTGAGGGGCAGCCCACACTAGAAATTCAGGAGTAAGAAATGCTCAGCTCTCCAGTTTGGCTACTCTGCCCTAAATTAAATGTACAATGAGAAATGAAATGTTGCTTGAAAGTCAGCCTTCAGGAGAAGGAAGAACTGAGCTGTCTGCAGTGAGAATAAATAAATGTCTCTTCATGGCTCTTCTGCTAAATCCCACGTGCATGCACAGCCTATGGGAAGAACCATCAGAACTGCAATTTGAGGGGTTCTTTCCTTTTTCTGCCCACTGAGTCTCTAAAAATAACAAATTCCCCTCTGCTCTGGCCAAGTGCTGCCAGCCAGTTGATTATGGCCCAGGAGCAGGTCCCTGTGCTGAGCTGTCCCCTCCCTCCTGGCTGTAACCGAGCTCATTTTCACCCTCCTGCCTTTCCTGCTCTCACAGAATTGGTGTGACAACATTACACCTGCTGATAAATGGTGGAAAATTGCTCCAGATGAAATGTCATGTAAGAATGTACGACGTTAAAACCCAAAGGGGAAGGGAAGGAAAAAATCCACCCCCGGATATTCTGCCATGCCAGAGCTGAGATCCACCTCTCCAACTATTCCAGAGCACAAAAAGCTTCATTAACATGCAAACACCAAAGAATCACAGAGCTGCAGTACCTAATAAACCTCCACTTTTTTTTTTTTTAGTTTTTTTATGATTAACACGAACCTTGGCAATCTCTAAGCAATATAAACACTCACAGAGGGGAAATAAAATTTAGTGAGCAGATAAAACCTGGAAGTGCTGCAGGCATGAATCTGCCACATGTGACTGCTCGAGTGGGTGAAGGAAGGGGGGGATTTGCCTGCCCTCTCCTCAAAATCTCACATGATTCCCAAAGGTTCCCTTGAGAGGGAAGAGAGAAGAGAGAACATCATTACCACGCCAAAAACTCTCCCCCCATCCTCCAAAAAATGTGGGAAGAGGCCCTCAACATCCATGGAGGATGACTGCAAGCTCCTATCAACAGCAGCACACTTGGGGTTGTTCCCTTCTTTTCCCAGAGATAAAGAACTTTTTTTTTTTTTTT
>VWYP01024460.1:54479-78494 GCA_013400435.1 Pycnonotus jocosus
TTTTTGCATTTTCACAGAGCACAGATGAATAAAAGGATCCATCCTCATCAGGACATCAGGTGCCAGCAGGTTTTTTGTGCCAGGCAGAGGATTGCAGCGGTGTTCCAGCTAACCTGGCTTTCATGCAGCCCATGGATGCATCCTCCCTGCTCTCTTTCATTTCATCAGCTGCCCAGGATCTCCTTTTTCATCAAAAATTCCCTTTTTCCCCCTCTCTCACTCCAGTACAAAGCCTCATTTAAAAGGCAACCAGAGAACAATGGCACATGCAAACAGCAGGGCATTTATTTAACAGCTTTTTCCATCGCAAGGTTTCTTAGTTTTATTCCTTATTTATAGAATACATAATCATGGAATAGCTTGGCTTGGAAGGGACCTCAAAGATCATCTCATTCCGTGGGCAGGGACACCTTCCACTGTCCCAGGCTGCTCCAATCCCCTCCAACCTGGCCTTGGACACTGCCAGGGATCCAGGGGCAGCCACAGCTTCTCTGGGCACCCTGTGCCAGGGCTTCCCCACCCCCACAGGGAAGAATTTCTTGCCAACCTGAATTTCCCCTCTTTCAGTGTGGGTGGCAATTCTCAGATATCAGGCATGATTTTATTCCTAGACCTGGTAAATCAGTGTTAGGCTCTGGACACTTTTCTCCCTGCTTAAGTACACTTAAACCAGGAGCAGAGCCAAGAAGATGCCAACCAAGAAAAGCCTTGCAGCCTACAGGAAAAGCAGCCAGGCCCAGAGAAGAGGTAAAGATCATTTATCACAGAAAAATCCCTACAAAATTCTGCACCATTTTCTTACTCTCTGCAGTTGTAATGTGAATTAGGGACCTCAGAAGCCTCTGGTGCCTGTTTTTGTACCTGCACTCTTCTCAGCCTTTTGACAAAATTCCATTTTTTCAGGAAAGGATTCCACTGCTGCTGCCATGTCTGGTTCTACAGGATACCTTCAGTGTTGCTGGGTATTGGGAAATTTTGTGACCTTTAATAGGCAATTCAGCTGAAGAAGTTCTCTTGGTTTTAATTTTCCTCTTTGTAGAAGAAGAAAGGCAAAGAACAAGGCAAAATTTGTTATGAACAAAACTGGCAGATATTCTGTCCAGGTTATTTCAGAGAGGAGCTTAAGAGCTGTGCTTGGAGAGGCAGCAAAGCTTTTCCTATAGTTGATGGCAATTCCATTACACCTGAAAACCCATCCATCCCTGACAACCCAGTTAACTTGCAGGAAAAAAAAAAAATCACAAAATCACTTAAGGGCATCCAAATACATCCATGCACTCCTGAATCCATTATAAGGATTTCTGCTTGACAATGAAAAATTCAGGAGGGCGATTTTTTTTCCCCTTCATTCCAGCTGATAATGAGATGGAAGATTGACACCATCAGATCTCCACATGGAAGGTGCAGGTAAAGGATCAGGAGCTCCTGGATCCAGCTCTCCTGGTGGCCTCTGTGTGTTCCAGGATGGAATCCAAGTGCAAAGCACCCAAATCCAGGTTGTTATTGCAAGAAAACTCCGGTGTGTTGGCAGGGAGGGAGCCCCAGGCTGTCAGGACACTGAGATGGATCAAGCAGGGGATGAGATACCCCCCAAACACACCCCAGGAAGAGCTGCCCACTGCCCAAACTCTGCCAAAGAACCCTGATCTACCCTGACAGTGAAAATGATCTGACTGCACTTCTTCAAAAATGTCATTTCACTCCCCACTGTTAGAAATATTTTTGTAATAAGTTGCTGATTTTGCTGATCTTCTGGCAACAGCTTCGCCTCCGAAATTCTGAAAGGCTAACTGCAAAAAAAAAAGTGACACAATTGGGGCTTCAGATTTGCTTAGTACTGCTCAAGAAGAGGAAGGATTTATTCTTTATTATTACAGCACAGCTTTATTCCAGATGGTGTCCAGATTCTTAAGAAGCATTGTTTAGGAGATGCTTTGTAAGAGGAAAATGTCCTCAGTCATGTCCTTAGTGCTGCGAGATTTCTTAATGAAGTTTTAGGGTGGATGGGATTTTTTGGTCCTTTAACTTACAATTCATAACCATGAACCAACCTGGCCCCAGTTCTCACAGGAACAGATGAGGATGGGATCATCCTGGAGGTCAGAAACTTCTCCCATCTGCTCCTGGGCTGATCCCCAGTGGGCAGCAGGAGAGGGGTTGGGATCCTGCCCCTGTGCTCAGGTGAGACCCCACCTGCAGAGCTGCCCCAGCCCTGGGGCTCAGCGCAGGCAGGACCTGGAGCTGCTGGAGAGAGCCCAGAGGAGGCTCCAGGATGAGCAGAGGATGGAGCAGCTCTGCTGGGAGAGCTGGGATTGTTCACCTGGACAGGAGAAGCTTTGGGGTGACATAATTGTGGCCTCACAGTGCCTGAAGGAGCTACAAGGAAGGTGGAGTGAGACTTTACAAGAATGACAGGACAAGGGGGAATGGCTTCACACTGACAGACAGTAGAGTTAGATGGAATATTAGGAAAAAATTTTTGCTGTGAGGGTGCCCAGAGAAGCTGTGGCTGCCCCTGGATCCCTGGCAGTGCCCAAGGCCAGGCGGGACGGGGGGCAGCCTGGGACAGTGGAAGGTGTCCCTGCTCCTGGCACAGGATGGATTTGGATGAGGTTTCAGGTCCCTTCCAAGACAAACCCTTCTGGGATTCTCTGCTCCATTATTCCATGGGTTCCTTTCAGCCCACACAGCCCAGCAATCACAGCCCAGAACATTCCCAGAGTACAGAGAGGCTCATTAACCCAAGTACCCCAAAGCCTCGGAAGAATCCACTTGAAACAGCACTGGCTGTCTCTGAGCCAATTTCCCCTCCCAGCCCTGTCCCCCTGGGCTCTCCCAACTCTGCACACCCCAACCCACCGTGACAACACCAGAGAACCTCTCCAAGTTTGCCAATTGTAAAAAGAAACATCTTTTTTCCAGGGTATCCACCAGCAATTCCTCTGCTCTGCATCTCCTAAAGCTGTGAGAGCAGCACGAGCGTGGAAGGAGCACACCGTGTTTCTAAGCAATTTGTCAAATAATTAAATTATGCACACAATAACTAGCTGGCTCAATTCTATTAGCCAGTCTCCATCATGTAATATAATTTCTAGTGGCTGTTTAGGCACTAATGGCCTCAGATCTTTTTAACAGTGCCTGGTGCCAGCTGTGGGCTGCGTGACATCTCCCTGTGCCAAGTCGAACCCCTCGGATGGAAAATTCATGGCTCCGTTTCCAAGCCCCCGTTCCTTATGGAAGTTCTAAATGCCATTTTAAATGAGGCTGCCTCACCAATGAGTATCAGTGAATTTCCATTTAGGTAAATAAAAAGCTCTGTTGGATTTGCTTTCTCTTTTCTGCCATTTAATGCCATAAAAAAGTTCCTTCATCAAGCAGGCACAGGTATAGTGAGATGGGGGGATGTTGTTTCTAGGAACACCAAATAAAAACATGGCCATTTTGGCAGACCAGACAGGTTTATAAAGGTGTTTTGCCCCTCCTCCTATAAGAATATTTTCTTTTTCAACTGCCCCTTCCCACTGGAACTTGGTGATCTTTTAGATCCCTCCCAGCCCAAGCCACTCAATGATTCTGTGTCTGCTCCCTCCAAAAGAAATGGAGCAGAACCCCCAAATTAACCAAGTGGGGTGACTCAAGAAGTGCTCAGAAAGGAGCTTTTCTCCCCAAAGCCACATCCTGAGAACACCTGGCAGCCCATTTCAGGAGCTGAGCAATGCTGGAAGAGGCTTCCTTCCAGATCCCGAATTTGAGGTGTTTTTTTTCAATTAGCAGGACTGCAGCAGACAGAAACATCCTCTCCAAGCCTTCCTGACGTGCAGCCCTTCCCTGCTGCCCTGGCAGAGCCTTGGCTATGACATTTCCTCTGGTCACTCCATGTGGGACATGGCAATGGATGCCCCAGTTCATCCCAGGCCCTTTTTAAATGCATTAACTGGAACACAAGATAAATCAAGCCATCGATAAACTGTCTCCTTGCCTGCCCTTTGCCTGCCAAGACTCAACCTCTGCACGGTCTCATGAATGCAAAATCGTCCCTGATGCTGGATTTGGTGCATGGAAAGCTTTGGGAGCCCTGAGCAGGGATGGATTCAGGGATTAGCTCATGGCAACACACCTGGAACTGCAGGTTGTGTCCTCTGCTCTGCCTTTTCCTGACACCTGACATCCTCCAAACCCAGCTCCAGAGCTCACTCCCCACTCAGACAACCCCAGCGAGAGCCACCCAAAGCTGCAAACTTCTAATTTTTCCAAATCTTGGCTTTTTCTGAGGCAAAAGCACTCAAAGACCACCACCATTCCACAGCCAAGGATCAGGCTGGCTCTAGGGAAAAGCTGAGAGGAGAAATTACCTCCTTCCAAAGGTCAGGCTTGCATGAATTAAAACACCTCTGTTCAGTGCGCTCCTGTGCCTGAAGAAAAAATCACTTGGAAGTTTGTTCCTTCAAGAAGGGCAACAAATTCACCTGTATTTCAGCATTTACATCTCCCATCATGAGTAGGAAATCATTTTTCTGCATTCATGGTCCAGTACACCCATTTCTCCTTAAAAACTTATTATATGGGTGCTTTATAGGAGAACAAAGTGAGGACTTGGTGAGCAAAGTGTCCCCTGGGTAAGTCATGAATTAAAAGCCTTTCCATTTTGAACGAGAGAGATGAAGCTTTATTGCTGCAAATGACTTACAAGAGCCACTCTTTTAAAAGCAAACAGCAGCAAGGAATAATCGAGGTGATTATGCTGCCTCCAAAGGCACCAGGCCAGTTCCATTTAGCCGTGGATCCGACCCAACAGGCTTTAATACATCTGCAAGTACCAACAAGAGGCAGCTCAGCTCTGGTTAACATTCAATCACAGCCTGGGCTGCTTTAGAGAGGGTGAAACATTGCATGGAGAAAATTGGGTGAGTGAAGCTTTGCACTTCCTTGATTATTATATATATATATATTTTTTTTTTTTAGCATTCAGTGGTTTGGCTGTAAGACTCCAAATGCACTTCCCAACAGGCAAGAAACTTTGCTTTGGTTTCACTCAGCTGAAAATTCTTTCCTGCTCCTCCATCCTGCTCGGTCTCTGGCCACAGCAGCATTAAATATCTTTCATTTCACCTCAAATGCTGACAGGAAAATTGCCCAACACGCAGGTTTCCTGTGGGATGGGAGAGGTAAGTGCAGAGTGGTGTTAGAGACAGAGATGCAGTGTAAAAAATCCTCCAGGCCCAATGGGAACTGCAATTACATCCTGTAATTAGCACCAGGGCTATCTCCATGTGGTTGCTTATGGAAATATTTTCAAGCATTTTGCTCCAAAGCCAAGGGTCAGTGGAGGTTTCTGCCCTGTAAATCTTTTTTCCTTCAATATATCCTGGTTTGAATGGTGAATTTTCAGCAGGTACACCCCACAAAAATTTAGGCATGTGAATATTCTCTGCGACTTCCACTTTTAGAGATTTTTTGCACAACAATTCACTTTCTTCTTCTCTCCAAAAATTAAATGGAAAAAAACCCCAAACCAAAACTGAACAAATCTCTCCATCTGCTTATTGCTAGTGCTCACGGATGGCAAAAATAAAACAGAGTCAAGAGGCTTTTCCTGACTTTGTAAAAGAGTATCTATATGTGTAAAACTAACATAAAAAAAGAATGCACTGTAAGGAACAGTCCATTTCCTATTAAAAAACCCCATATTTGGGGTTTTTTTCTTTGCTTTGTTAGGTGGTCCCTAAGCCAGTAGAGAGCATTCTAGTTAAATCAAAATAGATTTTTCTTGTGTGTTTTAGACATGGACATGACATTTTTGGGCCCTTGCCTGTACAAAAAAATTAAGGAATTAGCTGAGAGTTCTTATAAAACCCCCAGACAGGGGAAACCTTGCAGGGCTGATTGCAATACCTGGGGCTGTGATCAGACAGATCTGTTCCCTGGCAGCTGAGCCACAAATCCCCGCTCAGTTCATCCTCCCAGCTCCTGATTGTCACTGATGATCACAAAGGGCTCCATCAATCTGCCTCGAGCAGCCTGGGAGAGCCACCGGGACAGATGGGACCTGTCCTCTTCTCAGAAACCCTCCGAAGAAGGATTCCTGAGCTTCTGAAGAAGGATTTCTGAGCTCAGGCAGAAAGATGAGCAGCACCATTTCTCACCTACTCGCATGCACACCACGAGTGAGAGCCTGCAGCCACCCAGGTATGAGTTGTATCGAGGCCAGGCAGGGCTGGGCAGGGGTTTTTTGGGAAAGGAAAATATTCAGCCTCCAAGAGGCAGCTTTGGCTCCACTCTCAAATCATCCACCCCAGTCTGGATGAACACTTGGATGTGTCTCAGTGAGAGCTGCCTGACATCCCTGCAGGAACCTTGCCCACTGCATCCACAGGGAAAGGAGATTGCTGGTGACAGCTGGGAACTCCCAAAGGCAGGGAATATTCCTCCAAATCAGTCCCTGGGGACTGAAATCCAGCCCTTCCTACTGCCAGCTCTCCAAGCCCTGTCTGAGTGCAGGGTTCAAGAGAAAACCCCAGTTCCAGCCCCGCTGCTGGTGCCAGTTCCTGCTCCCCTGTGCCTGCCGGGCTCATTTCTCTTTTCCTCTGCTTTGTCCCGTTCTCCTGGATGCTGAAACAGCGGCTGAGGCCCAGCAGCAATTCCCAGCAGAGGGAGAAATCCCCGTGCACAGCCCCGGAGCACCGCTGCCATTATCGGGGTAATGGGATCCTCCAGCGGCCGCTCCCATAAGCGATGGGATGTGGCAGTTGCCATGGGGACGCTGGTGCTGATAGCATCAAAAAGCACAACTCCTTTCACCAGGAGTTACTCCTGCCCTGTGGGAACTCAACAACTCAAGGAGACTTTAAAATTTATTTACCTATGAGTGGGTACAGTGGAAAACCCCAGCCGATTTTTTGGGATTTTTTGCAGGTTGGAGGAAGAACTATCAGCATAAAGCAAGAGCCTGCAGGTGAAAGCAGAACATCCCAGGAGGAGTTTGCAGGATCCATGGCAGGGATGGGAAGTTTGGGAAGGGGAAGCAGGAATTTGGGGCTCCGTGTGTGCAGCAAAGTGTGAATTCCCTGGGGATTTGATGGCTCACCTTGCAGTGGGGGAACCAGGGGAGCATCTTCCATTCAGCAAAGCTGTCACCAACAGGAAATTATTCCCAGAACAATCTTTCTTAATTAGGGGCCAAGCATTTCAAATATTGGCTTGGGTTTGATCATGAACAATTCTTGCATCATGGTGTTTTGTAGGGGACAAAGCAATTTTGTTCTGAATCTTTCACATTAAGTCAGAGGAAAACGATTGTTCCAGCATGAGCATTTCAACAACAGAAGCATTTGAATGGGTTCCACTACATTTTAAGGACCTGATGAAAAGTGTGGGCAATAATTACATTCCCTGATCCCTGGATCTGAGTGTGGCAGAGCAGTTTCAGGGTGGAGGGAGGAGAGGGGTGATCTAATGATAAGAAACAATTGTCATTGCACACTCAACAGGGACAGATGACACAGCCAGTGACTCTGAAAATGCATCTTGCCAAATTGCAGCAAGAACAATTGGCCTCCCAGTCTTCATCAATACTTGCAGATGATTTCTCCAGGTGGATAAATTGCTTGCATAAAACATCTTAAATATCTCAACTTCTCCCCCATACACCCACTCCCAACTTGTTCTGTTAAAGACAAGTACTGAGTTTAATTATTCCAACTCTGAAAAGATAAACTTTCAAAAGTTCCATGAAAAGAACTGTAGAAGACTTAGGTAATTATGGGCGGTAACAATCACCCAGCTAATAGTCAATAAATCATTACCTTCCTGAAAATAATTAATAGTTCTGTGTCAGTGGTGAGAAAGGGCTCAGACTGGTGTAAGAAGGAGACCAGTTTGTGTAAAACCAGTAAGGGGCCAGCAGTTCCAGGTATCCAATGCTCTGTAAGCCTATACAGAAAGGCCACTCCAGCAACTCTTCTGGTGTTATCTAAAGAAATCAACGCTGCTGGATGATTTCTGTGCTGTCTGGACTGGTTGGAAGAGAAAAGGAGTCAGCGGAAACCCTGCTCTCTAGAAATAACGAGGCTTCATTTGATGGAGAATCTGCTTAAAAAGCAAAAGGGATTCAATCTCTGTTCAGTACTGATAGAAATAAGGGCAGAATGATTACTCACATATGACAGATTGTTCTTAAGAGCTGTAAGATGGGCTATCACTGGTGAGAAGGAGCAGGAAGCCTCAGGTGCAGAGGGTTAGAGCTGTCAGCCCCCAGAGGAATCACAGACACATTTACAAACCCTCTCTAAGGCACCTCAGTGCTGTCACAGGAGGGCCAAGCCCAGGAGCAGGAGCTCCCTTCAAAGCACTGCAAATGAAAAGCAAAGAGCAGCCACCCTTCCCCCTCAGCCTGGGAAACCTCAGCTCGCTGCAAAACAAGATCTCTGCAGCCCAGAAACTTCCTAGAGGAGCACACTGCAAAGGTAGAAGCAGCCTGGAGAAGGCAGGGTCTATAAATCACTGCCTGTCAGCTCAGAAAAATGTTCTCTTTGCTTCTCTGTGGAGGAGTAAAACAAGAAAAGAAATTTCTTTTCTGTATGGATGGCTCAAGCATGAGGTTATTTTAACATCATTTTCTGGTAACCCATCTACACACAACTCTTGAAGCAGTTTGATAAAGGATGTGTGGGCTGACTCATGCAGCTGAAGAATCAGCCTAATTGGTCAAACTTCCAGGACACGGTGTGCTGAGCTGGAGAGAATCATCATCATCTCATCTATTAGGGGATGTGACAAGAGGCAGGAGCCAGCTCAGGTTCCTGGAAGAGCTGGTGTGAAATCAGAACCGTTGCCTAGGGACAGTCTCTTCTTTATGATAATTAACGAGCTCAGATCTGGGCTATTCTGGATGGATGGAAATTATGCAAGCATAAGCTTAAATTCTGGCTTGGGCTTGTTCATGTGAGAAAGTTGTCTAATAATTCATTAGTTTCTTCAATAAAAGATACCCAAAAGGCAAGGAAAAGGGCATCTGTGGGCTTGGCTGGCAGGTTCACGTGGTCTCAAATTTTTTTCCAGACATCTTGGTCTTCTGTACCACAAAATCACAGAATCTCAGCCTCTTTTGCCAGGCAGCCAGCCCCAGGACAGGAGGAAATGGCCTCAGGCTGGGCCAGGGGAGGCTCAGCTTGGACAGCAGCAGGAATTTCTCCATGGAAAAGGTGCTCAGGCCTTGGAAGTGCCCAGGGAGGTTTGCAGTGCCCATCCCTGGAGGTGGCACTCAGTGCTCTGGGCTGGGGACAAGGTGGAGACAAACACAGCTTGGATTCAATGATCTTGGAGGGCTTTTCCACCCTCAAAAAGGCAAAGGAGAATATGGTGATCATGGTTATATCATCTTTTTTAAAGCTGTTAAAAATGTAGCCAAACTGAGATCATAAAAATGAAGTATTTACTGTGATTTCCTCTTACAAAAAACCCAAAACAAATGTAAGATGATTTCATGAGTACCAGATAACAGGGCAGCTTATAACCAGAGGGCTGGGTTTTTAATAACTTCCCTAAAAATATGCACTGGGACGAAAATGTGGTGCAATAAAAAGCACAAAAGGTAATAAATATTAGCTATTATCTCAGCTCATTCTGTCAGGAAATAACACTACAAATTTAATGGGCTACATGGTAGCTTTATGAAAAGCAAGCAGGGAGAGGCTTAGAGCTTTATCCAGTATTAGAGCAGAGGCTGCCTGATGAGTAAGTTGGCATTGAAGAGCAGGGAATGAAAATCGTGTGGATTTTAGGGAAAGGAAATAATTCCAAAATGAAACTGTGATGCTGCCAGGCTCTATAGAAGAGGCCCAGCTCCCACCTCTGCCAGGAGCTGGAGCTGTGAGAGTGATGGGAAAACTGCACCAAAAACAGGATGGGAAGAGGAAAAAAAATGCATGAAAGGAGAGGTTTGAATGTAACAGCAAGCTGGGAATTTGAATAGGAAAAACAAGATATTCAGTAGAAGGAATAGATGAAACAGGATTTATCCATGAGCTATATATTAACTCGCTGTGTAAGGAGATGTTCTTTTTTACAATAACAAAGCCAAATCTTTCGGTGGTTTTTTACTCTGCCTTTCACAGCCTCCAGGGCTGCAGGATTGAGTGTTAAATACTCACTGAGGCATCGGCATTTACAACACCAACAAGGCCATTTACTGCGGGTTAGAGCCAACACATCAAGCCAGGAAACTCTGAATTTATTGTTGGTTCTCAGGCACATCGTGTCGGGTTCTGATTTGTGTGTGACATTGGAAATGTCTGCTGGGATTTAACCGTGGTTAATTCACTTTACTCTGGTACAATAGAGAGTTACCACTGGTGGTAAATAGTTACTACACACAATGAGCTCGGGGAAGAATTCAGTAAATATCAACCGCAAGTAAGAATTTTTATATCAAACTTTATACCAAATTTTATATCAAACCAAAAAAAAACCCCAAACCCAAGAACCATAAACATTTGCTCCCACAACTTTTAAGAATAAATTATGCTTTGGAAAGAGCAGGAATGTCACCTGGCATTGCCCATTTTTTCTGTTTTCTCCTCGAAATTACTGCTATTTCCTCTGACTTTGAAAATGAGCAATCAGATCTCACATTTCTATCACTGCCGTGCTCTGTGGTTTAGAAAAAGCACCAGGTCTTGCCAGTGAAAAGGGAGGAAAAACTGGCAGCTACACGTTTGGAGTCTAATTTTAGGAGGAACTGAGCCATTCTAATGTGCTGCAGTCAACAGGAACCGACTGCACTCAATAATTCATGAGTTTCTTTCCATGTTTGAGTAGAGCCTGTTGAAAATTTCCCAAGGAAACATTTTCCATCAGAAAAATTCCAATTCCTGTGAAGCAAAACTGCTTGCAGGACAGGATATGCTTGGATACTTCTCTAATACCTTTTTTTTTCTCCTGTGCATTTTGAAGTAGTTTTTAATCTGTAGTAATATAATAATTATAACAAAGTATTTTAAATATGAAAAGGGTTGTCTGGCTATGAGACAAAAGAAATTTTAAAAGGCTAAACAAAATGTTTGAATCAATCTTCACTGGGATTTTTAAAAATTCTTTTTAAACACCAGTGTTTGCGAAGAAAAAGAATTCAAACTTGGTTTATTTTCAATTTGGGCTGGAATATATTTTCATCATTTTCTCGGGAAAGAAAAGCATTTTCTACGTGAGATGTAGCTAAGAGCGTATTTTCATGCCTGTCCTATAAAAAAAACTCTTTACACTCATGCAGATAAACCTCTCTTTGACCCTGGTGATGAGTGGAGTGTTAAATTTGTTATGTCTTTACCATCACTTGGATTCAGTTATTTTAAAATGAATGGCATTTGCACCAGAAGGCAGCAGAACACCAATTTCTTACCTTTAGTCTTTCTGTTACCCCATCAGTGAAACTGACTGTGAATTCAGCAATTTTGGGCACTCTGAGTTTTCCTTTGTTCTTCTGGTCAGGCTGATATTCTGTTCTTGTTTTCACAATTACCTGGAAAATAACAACACTTTTAAGGCTTCTGCCCACAGCAGAGATTTTTGGGTTGTCATCAAAGCTTTTCTATATAAACCATCCCCTGGACCTACACAAGCACCATAAATGAACACAAACCCATCACCCCCTGAGGAATAAGAGAGGCAGATAAATCAGCAGATACACAGAACTAGGACAGTGAGCTTATCACACTGAGCCTTAAAATAGCTGACAGCAAAATGTTTGACACCCACTTTTGTTTAGGAGTATTTAATTTTTATGTCATGCTCAACAGGCAGAAGAACAGCCCATCCTAAAGAAGAATCCTCACTAATTAAAAACTCTGTCCAAACAAGTTCTGCTGAAGCCAATTTAAATTTAGGCCATTGGGGTCTCATTCATTCAGGCTCCAGATTATCAATATTTATCTTGTATTATCACCTTGGCTTTTCCTCTAAAATCTGTGTCTGATTAATCCAGGTCCTAATAATCTTATAAAATGAGGTGTAGAAGCCATTTTCGGGCTCCCTATTCTGAGCTGCAGCCTGGTGGAAATGTAAAACTCCAGGAGTAGAGGCTGCTCCAGATGAGAGTGACAGAGCCATCCTAAAGCTCTCATTTAGAAACAAAACCGTGCTGAAGGATTGGAACAGATTAAGTGATGCACAAGGTTGAGTTCCCAGCTAATCAAGGACTTATTTCCAAATGAAGACAGCAAAGTCTGCTTTAGGACCAAAGAGAACCCCAGGTATTTAATCCTCCTGCATTTAATGCATGTGGAAATCAGAGCGAGAGCAAAGCAATGAGGAGTCATAAGCCAATTTTCTGGATTCAAATGCAAATCATGAAAGACTGATGAATATTTACATCCTCCAGCGAATCCCTCTCAGTGGTGTTTATTACAGGAGCATTTGCAATATTAATACTTGGCGAGAAGAAGGGACAAAAAGCCACCAGAGTACATTTCTGTGAGCAGTTGGGAGCTCAGGATTTGTGATGACACAACACAGAAGATGGGAAATGATCCACGGGGAGAAGCTTGACTGGGCAGGTTTGGGCTGAATCCTGACCCTGCTCTGAACCCACTGTTGAATCAAACTCCATTCTGCCCACCCTGTCCAGCAAAGCTCTCTCTGCAGCCCAGACAAGGTGGCCCAGGTCAACCCTGAGCTCCAAAGAAGAAATAATTTCATTTTCTCCCTCAGAAGGAAGCAAATACACCCAGCCTTGTGGAGCTGGTCAGCCTTCAGTCTTCTCCCTGGCCTTTTGTAAACCCAGTACAGTAAATTATAGAGCATCAGCCAGCAGCACCTGCAGCCAGTGTTTAGAAATTGCTCTTTCTCTTTTCAAACAATATCCAATTCTCCCAAATTCATGCTTCCTCCTTGATATAAATCTTGGCTGCAGACAATTTTTAAAAATTTATATGAGGGCTTTTCCACAAACTGTAATGCTGGGTCTTAATGAAAGACCATGCAGGCAGAATATAAGAAAAAAAAAATCGAATTAAAAACACCTTTTGTTTCTAGCTATAATTTAATTTTCTTCATCACCAACACTAATTTTGTTATGGTTATTTTTTCAACTGTTCCATTGCACCAAGAAGGAAAGTTTGAATCATCCTGTCTGCAGGGATGCAGAGGCTGAAAATGAACCCACACAGCTTTTCCTTCACCAGGCATCAGATTCGGGTCCAGCAGCAATTCTGTCACATCTGGGAATAAACAAGCAAGCTCAGTCCCCAGCCAGATCAGAAGGTGCTTGAAACACAGTTTGCTGACTGTGCCAGCAGCGAAATGAGTGTGCACAGAGCCAGAGCTCTGCAGAGGGATCAAAAAGCTTTGGTAGAAGAGGGGAGAAGCACCTTTGCTAAAGGGCTTTTAGCATGGCAAAAGTTAAAAACCTGCTCTCCAGAAGAGTCTTTGTCAGACACCCGCTGGAGTTACTCAGCAGAAGAAAGGGCAGGCAGTGAAGTCTCCTTTTTAGAGGAGAGCACAGAAATCAAATGACAAAGGTCAAAGAGAAAACTGAAAACCTGCAGTCGGAGGGACCATTCAATATCGTGGCAGCAAGGATAAAAATGCAATTTTGCTGAGGGCATGGGGTGTAACATTGAGAAGAACAGAGCTCCTTCTTGCTCAGACCCCCACAGGCTAAATAAATCAGCCTGAGCATGGATCCCACTCTTGCAGAGTTAAAAGCGCAAATTTAGAAAAGGAACAATCAATCTCCTAAAGAAACCTTTCTGCAATTTTTTAGCCCTTTTTCTTTTGCCTTTTCTGTTTTCTTTTTCCAGCTTTCTGATTTGAGTCGGCTGGGAAAGGTTTGCCTTCCCCCCTTCCCCGCCATCACTCCTTTTTCACCTTCTTTTTCCATTTTGCCAGCGAGGAAGAAAAAAAAAATCCTTGCAGTGAAGTCTTCCAGAAATTCTCCCTAAATTGCTGTTGAACATCGAGTAATAAAAGCCTCCTGACTCGGCGGTCGCTCGTTCATCAGCTCAAATCCCACTGTTCCCATGCGAACAAGGAACATCCATCTCACCCCAGGACAGCTTTCCTAGGAGAGCTGCTGCCGTTTATTACAACCCACAGCAACACAATGATCCCCTCTCCTTGGCTCTTCTGGCTCGGGAATTGTTCTGGATTGAAAGCAGGGAAAGGGAGGGGGAAATTGGGGTCCTGGGGAGGCTGCAGTTCCAAGGAAGATGAAGGGAAAGAAATGGCATCTCCTCCTTCCCTCTGGGACGTTGGAAAAGAGCTGCTTTGAGGAGGAATTTCCAGATGGATTTAGCTCAGGGAATCTCCCTGCAGATTATCTTGCTCCTGTGATCTGTTCTTAAAGTTTTCACACCATTTCCCAGAGATTCACCGCCTTAAAGCTGCAGGAATGGAGCTGTTCATTGCATATGCAGTGAAGGGGACACCGATAAATTACCTGAGACTTTCTTCATTTTACATCCACAATAAAGCTGTTCTTTGAATGTGTCTTCCTAGATGGGCTTTGCAGAGTGATTGTGAGAATATGAGAGGAGGGAAAAGGGCTTCCATGGACCAGAAAAAGTCACAACTAATTGTGGAAACCCACACTGAAGTCCTTGCAGCTCCCTCCTTAACCAGGTTTGTTTAGAATTTGAGCTAATTAACCACCGATTCAGCAAAGCAATTAAGCTTTCCCTTAATGCAAGCAGTCCTATTAACATCAGGGGATGAGCCGGATATTTCCAGTTAAGTGTGCATTTAAGGGCTTTGGCCCATCGGAGGTGGCTTCAGGCTCCTTCCCACAGCCAGTTCCAACACGGGTGCTTGGGGATCCTGGGGAATTCTTCATCGATTGCTCAGGGGCTCTGCACACTGCATGACCCCAGCATCCCATATTACTCGTGGAGGAGTAGGGAAAAAAAAGACAAAAAAAGAATCTCAGTAATGTGCTGAGTCCCACTCGGTGGCTGAGTCAGGAGTTCACACCACTGTTGGTTCACTGCTTGTAATGCAACGTTTTTCTCAGACTTCCATTAATGAGAGAGATTCTCCACATAAAAATCACATTTTTGGGGCTAGCAAAGGATGACAGGGTGGGAAGGCAGACAGACAAGCTGTGGAAAATGGCAGCTCTCTGTAGAATTGTCCCCCCTCAGCCATCCCAGGTCAGCAGATGCAGTAACATTCCGTGTCTGGAAAGGTTTTGACATTCTGTTCTCTTCCTTGGATCTTCTGGTTCCTCCTTCAAACACTTCTGAAGAGCTCAGAGGAGCCTGCAGGGAATGGCCTGAGGAAATTGTGAAACCCCACCACAACAGGAGGACCAGCCACATCCATCACCCTGCTCCACACAAGATGTTTCTAATGATGCTGTTTGCTAATACATTTATTGAGCCCCAAACCCACATGCTCTTTTTATTCCAGGCTTAATGCCAGTGCCACGGCTGGGATCAATAGGAAATCTTTCCTCAGCTTTAATGGATGCAGGACCATGCATCCTCTCTGTAGAGATGCTTTGGAAAATTATAGGTGTGCTGAGGTGAGAAACAACAGATGAGAGTCTGCCTACACCAGCAGGAAATCCATCATCGACAACCTTGAGAAGGTAAACAGTGGGAGAGTGCTGGGAAATCCAGGGATTTGGGCTGCTGACAGGGAAAAGAAAGCAAGCTTCTAACCAAGTGGGCTATATTAAAAGCGTTTGCTGGGAGGAGGAAGGAGCAGAGTAGATGTGAAATGTGACAAATTGAAAAATATCCCATTAAGCATGGAACCTTGAAAAGGATTTTCCAGCAAAGGGATGAAGTAAGTGTTTCAGAAAATGAACTGATATGAATTCTGAGCCTTGTCTCCAACTGGCTAAATGTAACATCATTTATTGCCACTTTATATTTGCGTTTGAGCTCTATGGTTTTCCCTGAAGAAATGAGTAATAATATTTAACATAACTGGCATTGTGAAAACTTTAAATTATTCATTTGGAAAAGGACATGCAGCCCTGCTGTAATTCCCACTCCACTGCCACGGTGCATGTAATATATTGTGGTTCAGGTGCTGCAAAGCACAAACCATAAAAATTTAAAATACTACTTCCTGGGATTATTAATAATGAAGAGTCTCTCAGTCGGAGTGGCTGTCAGATTGACAGAAGTGATAAACAAAATGTGCTGCTGCTACCAAGGGGAAAGGTTCCCTCCAAGTTCAAAGCTGGACTCTGTAGTCCCACAAAATGGTTGTAACACCCCCACCCGTTTCCAGGCAGATTAGTCAGGCTCGCTTTTAAATGAAAATGAGACTCAGCTTCCTTCCTTTCCACAGCTTTCTCCATTCCTTGCAGAAACAGAAGGGAAAATATCAACTTCTCACTGACACCAATGTCGTGTTTTCCTTTGCCTTTGTCACCCAACAGAGCATCAACAGCTGAGCAGGACCTCAGGGTGCAGCAGGGGCCAGGTGACAGCAGAAGGTGTCCCCAGCCTAAAACTGGCACCAAACCTGCTGGGACTGGGGCAGGTTCTCCCCTCGAGTGCTCCAAGCCAAGCAAGGGCCAGAATCCACCACCTGCACACACAATTCTCCAGCTTAATCCTCACACAGAGCCGGCTCCAAAGAGCAAATGAGATGTGCACACTGCCAACAGCAGCTGAAGTTAAAATGCTTAGCATTAAAAGAAGAGAGGAAAAGAGATGGGGAAATCATGTTTGAGGGCTTAAAACAATCTCTGGCCTTCCAGACTTAGGATGAAACATTTATAGGTATGAGCAGCTCCATGCAGCATCTCCTGTACCTCCTCCTGACTGTTGCCCTGGCTACTGCCAGAAACTGGATAAAGTGGATAAATCTCAGATTACTTGGCAATCCCCATGCTGCAAATTCCCAGATTTTTAGAGAATCAGGTCTTTAAACCTTCCCCAAATGGTTATGGCTATGTCCCATCCTACAGGAATGGCAGCTATGCTTCCAAATCTACAGGATGGACATAGCAGGCAGACTTCCCAAAGGTTGATATGAAAACTGGCATTTGGGATGGAGGTAATGGCATCCTAGTCATTATTTGAATGCATGAAGTGCCTGAAATATCAAGCAGCAAACAAAGTAAAAATATGAAATTTTTAAAGAAAAAGATGCCTAGGATCAAATCCATAGTCCCTGGAGAAAGCCAGGGTCAGTACTCTGCTATTTTTTTATCCTGTATCAGCTCATCTAATGGGGGTTGTGCTGGAAATGAGTTTCACAGAGGGTGGTAGGAAAAAAGTGGTCTCCTGACTCAGTGCCAGGAGGATATTCCAGGCATAAGGAACATCGCAAAAGGACAAAGACAGCAAATGTAATCAGCCCTGGCATCACCAGTGAGAGGCAGCACAGAATGCAAAGGCTGCACTGGGAGCTGAAAGCAGCTGAGAAGGGCAAGGCACAGCCCCAAGAACAAAAGGGGCTTGGAATTTATTCAACCAAGTCTCCCTGCAAACCCCTGGGTGCCCATAACCACCAGGAACCCACACAAGATGGGGTGAGAAAAATTGATTTCAGTAGGTTCATCCAGGAGAGGGTTTAGCAAAGCAGACAAAAGAATCGATCACAAATTGGCCAGGGTGAATGAACTGATTTCCCTCCAGCTGCCCTGATTTCCAGGAGCCAAGATTCCTGCCCAGTTCTCCTTTCCAGACCAGTAAGGAACTGGTATGTGGGGTTCACCTGCCAGTCTTTGCTGAAATCACTTCCACCCTCAGCTTTCATAGCAGAGAAAAGAACAGGCTCAGCCAAGCCTCCACAGCCCAACACCCATTCCCTGTGTCCATTCCTGCTGTTTGTGCAGGATGCAGCCCCAGGAATTGCAGTGCAGACAGAGCTGGGCTTAAGAGAGGTAATGGAGCTCACAAAGGCAGGCAGCTTTAAAGCCCCTCATTCAGGCACTGACGGCAGAGCAGTTAAGGAGGGAGATTTCTGCCCAGGCTACACAAATCCTGGGATGTTCAGAGCGAAGCTCTGCTGCAGGAGCACATTCCCTGGATGATGGGAGGCTGCTGGAAGCTGCTCCAGGTCCCTTGTGAGCACCCTGTGAAGGCCAGCACAGAGTGACATCCAAACAGGAACAGGAGCTGCCAAGGACACGAGCAAGGCTGTCCAAAAGGTGCAAACAACAACATCAGGGAGGTTCCCCAAACGCTGCTCTGCCCGAGTGCGATGCTGCAAGGATTTATTACAGCCTAATGAGCCTAATGAGCAGGGGTGGTGCTCAGTTGTAATACACACCCAGAGGACAAAGGAATTTTGCACGGTGAAGGAGGAGGATGAAAAGAAGGCTCAGACTTTGCTGTTTGTGGGGGTGAGGCAGAGTGGAGAAAGGAAAGGATGGGGGAAGGCAAGACAGCCTGCTCCTTTTTATTTGTTATTCCCTTCCTTTGTTTTATCCATGCTTTCTTTCCCTCTGCATCCTCCTCCTTCCTCTTCCTCCCTCCCCCTGCCTCATCATCATCCCTGCCCCATCCCTCCTTTTGCCATTCGCTCCATCCCAGCCTCACCAGCAGAGGAGCAGGAGCCGCCTGTCCCCGGCTCATGCAGAGCTCCCGCAGCTTCCCAGGAATGCTCAGCCGGGAATGCTGAGCTGCCTCCAGCCCCAGCACGAGCAGCAGCTCCCCAAAAGCAGCCCCACGCTGCCCTGAGAGCCCTGGGTGCCTTCAGGCTGCACAGAGGGCAGGCTGACACCGGCAGCCAGGACAGTCCCCGAGGTACAGGAGCACTCATCCGGCTGCTCTTAATTATTCCTGCTCAGCTGGCCAAGACCAAACGTTATTTTCTGTTAAACCAACAGGGACAGGCTGTGAACACCAGGGACCCCCCTGATCTCCAGGAACTCTGTAAATTCATGGCTCCAGCCATCCAGAGAGGGATGTGGCCAGGGGCAGGAGCACAGGGTGGGAAGAGCATTTGAAGAGAGCTGTTGCATCTATTTTTTTTGTCTCCTGCACTGGTGGCAGGAATTTGCCACTAGAGAAATTAATTCTCCAGCCTCCCGATGCATTCAAAATAAAGAACAATGGACCACATGATAAGCCTTCTGCAGCCTTCACCACAAAAGAGGTGCCGGATGTTTTTTACAGCCTGACAAGAGCTTTCACGCACTTTTGTTTTATGTAAAATTAGGATTTTACTGCCAGAACAGAGGTATTTCCTGCTAAATTATACTGAAGCGAGCCAAGAGACCAAGGGGTCCCCAGCTGTTGGTCTCATTTAACATTTCAGTGAACAGAATGGTCCCTGAAAAGCTGCACATCTTTCAGCATTATCATTGCAGGGACACAATCACAGCTGAAGCCGTTTGTCTATGCCTTGGAAAACAAGGCAACAGCTTCTCTTTTTCCCTTTGGTCCTAAAAGATAAAAGGTTTTCTGTTGGGTTTCTTTTTGGCTTTTTGTTTTAACTTTTTGAATCCGAAGAAATGAAATTCAGAGACATAAGAAGCCAGGTCAAGGGCTTGTCATTGTTGATGGGGCTATTATTGCTTTTACATGGATGGATTTCACCAAAAAGGCCATGCAAAAATGATTTAGGAGCACCTGACTCTGCCTTTTGCTCCAGCAAGAGAACAGGGGACAAGAGAAATGCTTGAAGATTGTCAATAAATTTAAATGCACAGCAGGCTTAGAACCTTGTGGGGACAATTCCTGCCCTGGGTCTGTTTGTCTCCCTGCAGCCACACAAGTGCTGACAGAAGGATGAGAATGCTGATGCTGCAGGAGCAGCACGAGCAGGGGACATCCTCCTTTGGTGGGAGAAGGAATGAAGACATTCCAGTGGCCTGCAATTTTAAAATAGAAAGGTTGTCCAATTAAAGCCTCCTGAAATCCTGCCTTTTTCCAGCAGCAGCAGCAAGGGGGAGGCCAGAGGGAGCTGCTAAGCTCTCAGTGCTTTAGAGAACAATCCTGTTAGGAAAGCACCCCCAAAAGGACAGACAGTAAATTTAAACACCTCCAAGAGTTTTCCTTTCTCACTCACCCCCCATATGATTCCTTCAAGGAACTATCTGAAAAGAGCTGGATTTCAGGGGTTACATCACATCAGCAAAAGCCTCATTTTTACATTCTCTCTATGTCCTTTCTCTGACAGAGGAGCCAGACACAAAAAACACTTGGCAAGAGATGATGGAAGCTCTGGTGAAACACCTTCATAGGTTAATGCTGAGAGTCACTTTGAGTGACTCTCAAAGTGATTCAGCTACAAAAATGTCCTCAAAATGAAGAAAGAAAACAGGAATTCAAGGTCCTTAAGCCACAATTTTCAGTCTGTAGACTCCACAGGCTTTTTTGGGGTGCTTTTAAGGATACAACAAACAACAGATTTGATGTTCTTCAACTTGCATGCAGGTATCTAAGACTCAAACAAAAAGCTAGTAAAGGAAAGGAGAACTTGCAAATACACACCAGGTGAAGGCATTATTGTAGGGACAGCAGCTAGGCTGCCCAGCACCAGCCTTGTACACTCTTGGCTCACTATCCAAAGCTGTTACTACTCCTCCTCTAGAGCCCTGAGCTGCACCCAAACCTCCCTGCCCTGGTTTTGATGCACTCTGGATTGCCCTGAGCCCAAGGTTAGATCCAGGTCAAAAGCTCAGAGCTTCCTAAACGACGATCCTTTCTGACAGCAAAGAGAAGTCCAGAAGTGGAATACTTAGCAGGGTTAGATTTTTTTTTTTTGAAGGTTTCACTTCCAGCAGGCTGTCAGGACAATGCAGGCTGTGTGGGCAGTGCCGAGGGTGCAGTGCAGGAGCTGCCGGCAGCACCGCTCCCTGCGGATCGCAGGAAGGACCCGAGGCTGTGCAGAGCCCCATGGAGCTGTCCCTGACACCCCACACCACGGGCTCTGCTCGCTCCTGCACATCCCAGGCACCAGGCACAGCAAGCACCTCGCCTCATGAGCTCATTCTCCCGGGATAAAAATCAACTGCTCGCAGGTTTTAGGAAAAGACGAGGGGAAAAAAGGTCAGTTTGAGGTGTTTTCTTAACCCAGTCTCCTGAGAGCGAGGCAAGTCCAAACAAGAATATGCCCTGAAAGACTTGAAATCCATGTCCACTCCTCCTCAGAGGGACAGCCTGCCTGAATTCAGCTTTTTCAAGAACAAAGCTGCAATTTGCCCCTCTCACCTAACCTCTGCCCAAAGCTTTTCACCTGAGGCTCAGCTCTTTAAACAGCCCCGGGGTGAACTCACCCCATCAGAACCCTTTCTGTAGAGAGCAAAGGAAACAGGTCGTGAATTATTTTGCTTTTATCATAAATAACCTCTCCTCCTGGTGAAGGGATTTCCAGCCCGTTAACTCCGGGCCTGCTGCACGGAGGAGATGAACCACAGCCTGCAGAAATCAATAGCTCTGACTGTAAATGAGTTCTGAATCACGCTCAGCACACCCGGAGATACATCCCACACCTCCAGCAAAGAAAATTATGGATGTTGGTCGATGCACTGGCAGTAATATATGCTAATGAAGGGAATGTAACCTAACAACACGTGAATTATTGATGTGGGCATGTTTAAACAGAAAAATCAGCAAGGAATCACACCACACCGATCCACGCTGGTGTTTGTTCACCAACAGGCAACTGGGACTGTGGCAGTCCTGAGAACACTCGTTACCACTCGATCAGCTTGAAAAGATCTTTGTTGGGTAATCCGTGCCTCACCTGCTCCACAAGTCATTGAAATGCCACATTGTCATGTGACACTGGGTGATCTCAACGAGCCCTTTGTACTGGCATCAAAGGAGCCACTTTTACACACCTACAGCTCCCCCTGAGCTTTTCAGACACTTATGACAAATCATATGGCTTTGCCCGAATTATTTTGCTTTGTCTTATTTATCAGAGTCACAGATAAGGGCTGGTTTAGCCTCTGATCCACAACAATTCACAGAAGTCTAACTGTCCAGAATGCAGCCAAGTTGCTCCTGATTGCCGTGAGGCACGTGGAGAATGGAACCAGTTCCTTTGTCTGGCACTGCTCTGGTTCCCAGGATGTCAAGGCAGTTGACTCAGCTCTATCCTAAAATAAACACGGTTTGTCGACCTAGATTGGTTTATCATATCCATCACCATGTTCTCCTAATGAATTTAGGGAAAATTCATTTTGTACCACGGTAAAAGCAGGATATATGTTCAATAACCATCAGTGTTAATTTTGCTGTTATTCCATTACCCTGCGAGATCTCATCATTCTGTCTGTACTTTGGGGTGGGCTGGCTCCACCTCTGTGGTATCTGGGAACTACATTGCAGACAGGCTTTGTTTTGGTGAGGGCTGTTGGGGAATACGGATTTTTACAGTCTCATCATGTCCTCACCAGGTTATGCTGATATGCATCATCCCCACAGGGATGTAGACAAAAGATTTCCTAGTTCACGCTGCAGCCAAAAAATCCCAACACGACCCGCAGCCAATCGCACATTCCCGAGCATTTTAGTGCTGCATTCAGGTGTGAGACAGTTAAGAAGGCAGGGGAGAACAATGTCCCCTGCCCGGGGCCAAATGAATCCCTGGGCTGTCCCCCAGGAACTCAACCACTCTCCCCAGAGAAATCAGCATCCTCAATGCCCAAATCAGCTCTGCAAAGCCACAGACGAGGGAAAAAAAAATAAAATAAAGCTTAACTGAGATAATTAAAACAGCTGCTTATTTTGTTAGAGTTATCACATTACCTCCTCTCAAAGCAGGCCATTAATCTTACTGATAATAACATATTGCACACTGCTCCTCAGTTTCCCCAGCGCTTACAAGAGAAACACGTCAAGCTTTTAAAAATTTTTTTTCCAGTTGTATTTGGGGTTCTTTTTTTTGAGGAGGGAGGGCATGGCAAATAAGCTGCTGCCTGCTTATTTGCCACGTTAAAACAGATAAACACAGAGTGAAAGAGAACCCCTTTTTATTGATTGAATAAATGTGCCACAATTCCCATCACCAGAGCCCAGGGGCACGTACGTGTGCGCAACCATGCAGGAGCACATTCTGATTTCTGGTTTTACCTTTTCCGGAGCCGGGAACTGCAGGTGATTTACTTCCAAAGGCGTGATCAAAGGGACTGTCTGAAAACCATCTTCGTTGGATGGTTGTTTGTTGTTCTTGTCGTTCAAATTACTCCCCAGCTTCACCATCCTTGCACCCGGCTTTCCAGACCTGAAACCGGGGGAGATGAGCAATGTCACCGAGGCACTGGGAAGGGGACAATCCCTGCCTTGCCCTGCTCGCTTTGGGTTCAGGTGTCGGTCCCTGGATTCCAGGGAATGTCACTTCACCAAAGCATTTGCCTCACACAGACACTCAACAAAACACCCTCTAAACCCCACAAACACCTTCTAAACCCCCCAAACATCCTTTAAACGCCTCCCTGTCAGCTCAAACACGGCAGATCCCAAAGCGCCGGGAGAGTCANTCCTTTAAACCCTTCGCTGTCAGCCCAAACACGGCAGATCCCAAAGCGCCGGGAGAGTCACCAGCACTGGTGGGAACGCCACCAACACCACCGGGAATGCCACCAGCACCACCGGGAGAGCCACCAGCACTACCGAGAATGTCACCAGTGATGGCAGGAGAGCCGCCAGCGTCACCGGGAATGTCACCAACACCGCCGGGAATGTCATCAACACCACCGGGAATGTCATCAACACCACCGGGAATGCCACCCGCACAGCCACCGCCGTGGACACGCACTGGGACATGGGGACACGGCGCGTCCCCCACTGACCCCAGGAGGGTTTTTGATACCCCTCTCCCATTTTCGCAGCCCCTTTGAATTTCGAACTCCCTTCCCCTGCTCATCCCGGGGGTCCCCCATCCCATCTCCCCGGGAGCGGCGGCGCCGGAGGTCAGGGCGGGGGTCCTGCGGGCACGGCTCCGTTACTTACTGCCAAGCAGGCGGCGAGAGGCGGCGGCGGGGCCGGTGTGGAGCCCGCGGTGTCCGCGGGGGGAGCGGTGCTGAAGGGACAGCGCTGCGCTCGCTGCGGCTCCGCCGGCGACTGAAGCGGGCGGGGCGGCGGCTCCTTCCCCCCCCCACAC
>VWYP01024463.1:0-10254 GCA_013400435.1 Pycnonotus jocosus
GTTGGGGAGGGGGCCAGGGGGGGCCCCTCAGTGGGGCAGCGCTGCAGGCTCGGGGGGGTTGGCCTTCTTCCTCCTCTTCATCAGCAGAGGGTTCGAGGAGTCCTCGATTTTCTTGATCTTGATTTGTTCGTAGTCCACTCTCATGGTGGCCAGGGCGCTGGTCATCTCCTCCTGCGGGCACAGGGGGGGCACAGAGCCATCAGAAAAGGCACCCCCAGGGTCCCCAAAAGCAGCTGAAAATGAATTTCAGCAGGGCCTGAGTGTGGCACTGACGGATTTTCCAGCTGGGATCTGCCCCACGGGCAGCACGCCCACGCCAAGCTGGAACTGGGGAATTGTTCAGGCTGGAAAAGCCCTCCAAGGGGATTGAGCCCATCCCTGTTGTGCCCTGGGATGGAATTCCCAGAGAGCTGTGCATCCCTGGCAGTGCCCGAGGCCAGCTTGGCCTGGAGCAGCAGGGACAGTGGCAAATAATAACATTAATAAAAATAATAATAACAATAATAATAATTCATGGGAGGTGCCCCTGCCCTGGCATTTGAGGCCCCTTCCAACCCAAACCATTCCATGGTTAACCCAACACAGCCACTCCACCACGGAATCACGTCCCCAAGTGCCACAATTGTGCAGTTTTTGAACACTTCCAGGGACAGGGAACCAGCCTGGTCTGCAGCACCACAGCAGAGGACGTTCCCCAGGTGACAGAGGGGTGCAGAGGGGTGCAGAGGGGTGCAGACAGGGACACAGAGAGGTTTTACCTTCACATCCTCCCACAGGTCCTTCTCCTCCTTCAGCACACGGCTGGTGTGCAGCGGGGTCTGGGGCACCTGCATGGATTGCTGCCAGCAGAGGGGAGGGGCATGAGCTGGGAGCCACAGGCAGCCATCCCATCCCCTAGATTCCATGGATCCCATCCCATCCCATGGATCTCATCCCATGGATCCCATCCCATCCCATGGATCCCATCCCATCCCATGGATCCCATCCCATCCCATGGATCCCACCCATGCCATGGATCCCATCCCATGGATCCCATCCATCCCATGGATCCCATCCCATCCCATGGATCCCATCCCATCCCATGGATCCCATCCCATCCCATGGATCCCATGGATCCCATCCCATCCCATCCCATCCCAAGGATCCCATCCCATGGATCCCATCCCGTGGATCCCCTCGTGCCCCCTCTCTCACCATGATCCAGGGGTGGTTCATGAACTCCGTTATCGTCATGCGCTGGGTCGGGTCAGTCTTCAGCAGGTTTCGGATCAGCTGCTTCACTGCAGGGTTTGGGCAGGCTCAGGGACCAGCAGCTCTCGGGGGGCTCTCCTGAGCCCCAACCCCAAACCCCTGCACAGCCCTCCCGTGTGCCACACTCCTCACAAAACCCTCTCCAGCAGAGGGGGAGATGCTGAGAGGTGACCCCTGACACACCCAGGCTCCCCCCAGCCCTCAGAAGGTGACCTCAGCCTGGGGACAGCCACCACAGGGACCACGTTTACCTTCCTCTGACACCTCAGACCACTCAGGGTTGGGAAACTCGTACTGGCCCATCCGGATCCGCTTCTTCATGCCAGGAGAGATGGCCAGGCCGTGGTTGGAGTAGAAGGGGGGGTACCCGCACAGCCTGCACCAGGACGGGGAGCAGAGTTAATGTGCCACCCCAAAAACCTCCCCAGCAGCACCCACAGGGCACGAGGCAGTGCCAGGAGCAGGAGCTGAGCCCGGCAGGAGGGAGAGGAACCCTGAGACTCACAGAATGTACATGATGACACCGAGGGACCACATGTCACAGGACTTGTCGTACTTCTCCGGGCCCAGCACTTCAGGGGCTGGCAAAGACAGGAAGAAAATCCCAAATCCAAGTGTCAGCACCGGGTGAGAGGGCTCTGCCACCCCACGGAGACACCAAGAGCCACCTGCAGCTCCGGGCACCGTGGAGCAGGGCAGAGTCACACCCAGCTCCAGGCTGGATGCAGAGATGATGGATGCAGAGGCGATGGGCTGCACATGGCACCCTCCAGACCCCCCAGCTCTGCCCCCCAGCCCTACAAACCCCCAAGGCAGCCCCCACAGGCACTCACCCACGTAGTAGGGCGTGTAGCAGGGCGTGGCCAGCGAGTTGTGCGTGGTGGTTTCCTTGGCAAAGCCGAAGTCGGTGAGTTTCAGCACGGCGTTGGGCCTCTTGGAGGTGTACAGGAGGTTTTCGGGCTGGGAACGGGCAGGGGATGAGGGCTGAGCAGCAGGGCTGGGGCAGCCTGGCCCTGGCACAGCCAAAGGGGGGCTCAGCAGTGCCCAGGGGAGGGCTCAGGGTTGGTGGTACCTTCACGTCCCGGTGCGCGATGTTGATGGAGTGCAGGTACTGGATGGCTTCCCCGATGCTCTTCATGATCTCCGAAGCCTCTGAAGCAGCAAAGAAACCATCAGAACCTTCACAAGGCAGCTAAAAAGGGCACCACCCCCTGGGTAACTCTACAAACTGGGAGTTAAAGAACCTGGCTGAGGTCAAAGGGGTTTTCTCTGCTTGAAGTTCCCCTTTCCGTGGAGTCTCTGCTGCTCCCCATCCCTGGGTAAGGAGCCTGCAGCTCCCAGAAACCCCAGGGGAAGGGATGGGGCAGAGTCCAGCCCCTGACCCTAATATCAAGGAGGGGCTTGCACCATTTAGGACACCCAAGCAGTGAGGAATCCAGCTGGGAAAGGTTTCCCCTCAGGATGGGAGGTCAAGGGGGAATGGGCTCAGAGTTTGGGTTGTGTTTGGTTGCTTTTCCTGGCCAGAGGATTAGAAGGAATGAGATTAATGAGATCTGTGAGAACGACAGCCCATGGACTTAATTTCTTGAGGGAAGTGGGTGTTTCTGACAGGATTGGGATGGACAGAGCGTGGGAGCAGCTGAGAAAATACCCCCTGACCCTATTCCAAAGTGAACATGAAAAGCAGGGCCCCGTGCACCCACATCCCTCATTCCCTGAGGGAATGCAGAACTCTGCTGGGGATTCAAGAGAGCCACTGAGGGGATGGAGTAGACTGAAATCCCAGCAGGGCATGGGCTCCATACCCCGCTCTGTGAAGGCCTGGTCTCCCCTGTCCTGAATCCGGCTGAAGAGCTCCCCGCCGTCCAAGCTGGAAGAGAAGCAGCTGCTGTCACACGCTGTGGGGGTCCACCCCACACCCCACCAGCTGCACCAAACCCTGTGCTGCTCAGCAGAGATGCCCTTCTCCATGCAGGCCCTGGGGCTGGTGCTTCTGGGGCGGTTCAGAGCCTCCTCCTTCCTGCCACGAGCGGGGCAGAGGCGCGGGCGGACGTGGTCAGCCCGGCAGCCCACAGAAACACATTTACAGTAAAGGCAGCGAGCGTGGCTCGAAGCTGGTGAGAGCACTCCCAGCTCTTGTGGCCTCCTTTTGCTCACAAAGCCAACTGCCTCAGCAGCACCATGACCCAGCAAAGAAGTGCTGAGTAAAGCTCAGACATCAGCAGTGTCACAGGGAGCTCCCCAAGCTGAGAGACAGAGGCTGGAGCCCACTGCAGCACAGCCAGGTCCTGTGGGAGGTGTTGGAGAGCCATTGGTGGGGTTCTTTCCTCAGGTACCTCAGGGAAAACGCAGCTCCCAGAGAGATCAGGAGTGAGAAATGGGAGAATTCTCCATGGGAGCAGGGATAATGGCACTTCCTGCCCCTGCCTTATCTGACCAGAGCAGGAACAGTCTAGCTTTCCCAGTGCTGATAGCATCTCCTCGACATCTGCAATAGCAATAGCCTGCAGCCCTCGGGGCCCTCTGCTGCACAGAGCCTGTCAGGAGGGACCCAGAGCCTGTCAGGAGGGATCCAGAGCCTGTCAGGAGGGATCCACACTCTGCTCCTGCTGGAAGTCAAACCCTGCCTTGTGAAGGGCGTCACCCCCAGAGCATCCCTCGGTCACACCCTCAGTCCTTGGGACTCTCCTCCTGCCCCTCAGCCATTCTTTCTTTTCCCCCAGCACACCCCTTTCCCATCCCTGGCTGCCCAGAGTGCCAGGGTTGTTCTCAGGTGCCTGTTCCCCCACAGGAGCTGCTCTGGGGGCTGCTGTGCCCCCTGCCCTGGCTCCGCTCCCGCACCCGCCACCCCCCCGGGTGACCTACCAGCTTGGCAGAGGAGAGGTTTTGGCAAGGAAGCTGCATCAAATCACAGCTGCGGTTGGGATGTGGTTTCAATACTTTCCCCTTCATCCCTCCTCCTCGTCCCCAGGTTAATACCGAGCTCCTACCCAAAGCAGAGCCGCTCAGCTGCTGCTGCAGGAGGTGCCAGGGTGGTGCCAGGGTGGTACCAGAGGTGCCAGGGCAGCTCCAGAGGTGCCAGCTGGGCTCAGCTTTTGCCTCACCGCAGCTGCCAGGCTGCCAGGAGCCCGCTGCCTTTTGCTGGCCAAAGGCAGTTTGGTTATGACCCACCTGTGAGAACCACAGGCCGGGGCAGAGCAGAGCCGAGCGCGTTCTCAGGATGACTCAGAGGCAGCGCAGCCCCGGCCGCGTCCCCGTCCCTCCAATGCCAGCAGTGCCGCCCCTCTGCCCATGGGCTGCATCCCCCTGGCACCCCCAGTGCTGGAGGATGCCCACCCCCCTTTTGGCAGCCCCCCACAGGCTCGGGGTGCCCGTGTGCCAGGCGCTCACCACTCCATGACGATGAGCAGACACTTCCTCCCCTGGTAGAGGTTCTCGTAGACGTCCATGATGCGCACGATGTGCGCGCACTGCGACGCCCGCCAGTGCAGCTCCACTTCCCTGCGGGCCTTGGGACAGTCCTGCAGCATCTGCGGGAGAAGGGACACCCCCGTCAGCCCCGAGACACCCCCGGGGAGCCGGGTCGTGCCCCCCGGGCTGGCAGCGTGGCCAGCAGAGAGGCCGCGGGGGCGAGGGCCGGGCGCTGCCTGCGGGCGCAGCCGGAGCGCTCTGCCAATGCCTCCATCCCCATCTAGTGGGAGCTCGGAGAAGCCGCTTTGCCCTCGGCTTGCCCTTCCTCCCGAGGCTGCTAAAAGCTCATTCTGGCTGCCTGTCACCTCCCAGTGCCCCACCAGCGAGGTCTACCGCATCTGTGAGCCAATTTCAGCACCCTGATACATCCACCGCTGCACCCCTGGGAGCCACCGAGCATCCTCACCCTCCCCACTTTGCTTTGCTGTCCCCCATCATTTCCCATCCATCAGCCTCTTCCTCCTAACCACAAAGGCTCCCTCAGCCCAAATTCAGAGCCCCCCAGCCCCGGTGCCAGGGGAGGGGACAAAGCAAAAATCCAGATGTTCCCTAAATTGCAGCTCTTTAATGAGCCCCCCGCCCTTCCCAAAGACAACTCAGAGTTCCCAGGTGCAGGAAGGATTTGCTTGTCTGCCATAGACTCTATTAATTATGATGCTTGTCAGGACAAACAACCAGCCTTAATTATTGTGCTGCTAAATATAGAACAACAAACGTGTCTATCTTGAGCAGAGCTCGTTTTCCTTCCTGTCTCCGGGAGCCTTTGGGGCCGGGCTCGGCCTCGGGAGCAGCTCTGCCCCTTGGAGTGAGCAGGGGGATGTGGAAACACACCCCCACCCCGCAGGAAACAGCAGGTTTGGTCATTCCACCAGGATTTAGACAGAAAAGTCCTTCTGACCCCTCTCAGGAGCAGAGCAGCACCACCCTGGGATGCTCTGCAGGAGCCAGGGCGATGCCCAGCACAAGGAACAAGAATTAATTCCCAAAAAAGCACACAGTGCCCGTTTACAGATGAAACCCTCGCTGATGGCGCTGCCCCGGCAGAGTAACCCTGGAGATTTGCATTCCTGCCTGCAACAGCAGCCATCCTTCACCAGAGGGAAAGGCACAGCCAGGATGTGCCCTCCAGCCCCCCACCCTAAACACCATCCCCGGGCTCTGGGCACCCCTCTCCCACCTCCTCAGCTCTCCTGCTTCCCCAGGCAGAGGAATCCTGGGGGAACCTGCTGGCACCGGAGAGGAGGCGAGGACCAAAGTGGCCAAAGCCAACCTTTGCACAGCTCCTTGACATCACCGACAGCCTCAGGGCAAAAGGAAGAAAGGGCAGGAGTGTGGACAGCTCGTCCTTGCTCCTCGGTTGCTTAATTACCCTAAAAATTGGATCCTGCAGAAGCCAAAACCGTAAGCAAGAGTAGCACCAGCCCCCCGAGGAGCCCTGCAAAGGGGGCTGGAGAAAAGCCTGGCTATTTGCAGCCCCACTCTGAAGAGCCTGGCGTGGGGAGCCAGGAAGCTGAAGAGAAAAGGGAAAAACAAAACAATTTGTAATTATGCGCCGGGAAAATGGAGCGGCAGGAAGCAGCTACTCAACATCATTCTGCACAAGGCAAACAGCAGAGGTACAGCAAAATACAGCTCATTTTCAGAGGTCACTCCGAGCGCTTTTCTAGGAGATTAATTGGATTTCTAATGAAGTAGGAGGCAGCAGCCTCCATTACCTGCAGCAGCACGGCCCTGACATTTGGTTTTGTACCCAGACAAGCTCCAGGAGCAAACAGCTGCCCCGGAACACCCAGCTGGGACCCAGCTGCTCCCTCCCCTCCCCTGCTGGCCTTGCATGGAGAGGTGATGGAGAGGCTTGGAGAGGAGCAGATTAAGCCTCGTTAAGGGAATGATTTGGTTAATTTAGGCAATGTTCCCGGTGGCAGCTGAAGGCCAGATGAACAGAGGCTGCTGCTGCTGCTGCAGGAGGGACGTGGGGATGGACAAGCCATGGCAGAGGCAGCCCAGAGCCCCAGCATCACCTGCTGCACCCCAAAACTCCTGCCCTGAGGGACGTGGGGATGGACAAGCCATGGCAGAGGCAGCCCAGAGCCCCAGCATCACCTGCTGCACCCCAAAACTCCTGCCCTGAGGGACGTGGGGATGGACAAGCCATGGCAGAGGCAGCCCAGAGCCCCAGCATCACCTGCTGCACCCCAAAACTCCTGCCCTCAGCACAGGCAGCGGCTCCCTGTGCCCTGGGATGCCGGGAATGTGCTGAGCAGGACACGGGGCTGGGGCAGGAGCAGCACTTCCAGCAGTTTGTCCTCCTCAGGTGGGAGCCAGCAGCTCCCAGAGCTGCCAACCTTCCCTCTCATTGCCCAGCCAGCAGTGAAGTCTCTTCTGGGTGATGTCCTGGCACTGCTCTGCTCACAGGAACTCCTTTTACCGTGGATTTGGGGGATGGCAGCACTGCCCACAGCCCTAATTTAGCTCCGCTGTCCAGGAGCCTGTGACCACAGCAAGATTTATATTTCTTGGCTCCCAACAAGGAGGCTGGGATGGGAAAATCACCTCGTGTTCCCCCCGAGGTTCAGCAAGGATGAACTGCCCCCATCCCACACCAGCTGATTTTGCAACCCAGTGATCTGGAACCCAAGCAGGGTTAACCCTTCGAAGGCAGCAGCCGGGAGGAGCTGCTGAACTCCCAAGGGCTGCTCCCAGCTCAGCTTTTCCAGCTCCTATCTCCCGTTCCCCTTCCAAAGAAGAGATCTTGATTCCCCAGGAGAGCAAACTCGATTATTTGGGACAGAAAACGCTGCAGGACCTGCCTGCTCCTGCTGGAGAGGAGATCTCCGGCAGCCGAGGCAGGCAGTAACCGGATCCCCGAGTTACACAAGTGTCCCCGGGCAGGGCACAAGGGCAGCGCTGCGGAGGAAGCTCCGTCACCACCTCGGAGCAAATCCGGGCAGGATTCAGACAGGAGGAGCTGCTTTCCTTCCCCACGAGGGCTGCTGGGTGCTGCAGGTGCTCAGATTTGCAGCTCGTGGTCACAGAGCACCCCTGTGTCCCTCCAGCGTGGCAGGGGACAGGGGACAGCCACCAGAGCTGAGCCAGCCCGGAGCTCTGCACCATCCCCATCTCTGCTTCCCACTGGGGCACCTCCCTGCAGGAAAGGAGGGAGAGCAGGGAAAGAGCCACTCCACCCTGCTGGCAATGAGGGAGGAAATTCAGCTTTCAGCCGCATTCCAGCTCCCCTCCCGACAGCCTGACACCTCTGAGGCTTGGGCAGACAGCGTTTGCTGCCATCCTGAGCTTTGGCTCAGCCCAGCTCCCCCAGGAGCCTTTCCATGCTGAGAGAGAAATTAGTTCTGTGCTCCTCTAAACACCCTCATTAGCTTCATTAGAGCCCTGGAGCCGAGGGCTCCCATCAGAGGATGGCACAGCCCAGCCTGACGTGCCCAGGACCCCGAGAGCACCAAAGGCTCCTCAGGAGCTCCAGCAGCACCTCGGGGCTTTTCTCCACTCTGGAAAAGACAAACCCTGGGAGCAGCTCCTGAACACAAAACAGCTCATCAGGGCTCCTGAAGGAGGACAGCACCCGCTGAGCAAACCCAAACCCAAACCCCGGCTCCAGCCTGGCCCTGCAGGCACCAAAAATGAGCTTCAGCTCCAAGGAAGAGCTCAGCATCCCCCCATCACCTCAGGACAAGCTCAGCACGGGTGATGGGCAAAAAGGGAGGCAGGAAGGGAAGGTCTGGAGCAGAGCAGGGGCTGGGGCTGCCCACGCTCATGTTCCCCCTCCGAGCGTGTCCTCAGGCACCACTGATTCAGTCTCGCCGCCTCCTCCTGGGATGATGTTCCATGAGTCACGACAGGTTGGAAAAGGAAGCTGCCTCCTCCCCTGGCACGGCAGGAGGTCACTGAGGACACTGTGCCACTGTCCCTCCTGTCCCACTGTCCCTCCTGTCCCACTGTCCCTCCTCGCTGTGGGTGCCACCACAGCCCCAAACGCTGCAGCCCCTGGGTGAGCCAAGCACACTCAGATGGGCAAAATATCCCTGTCCAAGAGGGAAAATTCACCTCCCACGGGCAATTTCCATGGAAAGGGAGGATCAGGGTTGTCCCCTGCTCACCCCAAAGTGCTCCAGCTGCTCCTGCAGGCAGGGTGGTTTTATTTCCGTGGGTATTTCGATCCCACCCGATTCTCCTCGGTCTCCAGCAGAACAGCACAGGCCATGCAGCGCCCACCCCTCCAAAAGGACCTGCAGGGCTGTACCCAGGCCCTAAACCACCCCCAGGAGCTCCCCTCAGGACCTGTCTGCACCACAGCGGTTAAAATAAACTCTTCTTGAGCTGCAGTAAGAATGAACCTATAGCGAAGAGAGGCAAGCTGTCATCCCCCAAATTATCAGCAGGGAAGCAAAGCAGAGCTTCCCCCTGCCTGGATCACACACAGAGGCTTTGGATTCCCCTGACCCGGCGAGCACAGGGCAAGGAGCAGTTTTTCCTAATAAAGCAAAAGGGTTTCTCTTCAAAGGATTTTCCTCCTCTAATCTTCCCCTGCAAACTCGCTGCCAACTGGCGTCAGCTGCTTTACACATTTGTAGGGCCGGCGCTGGAAGCTTTGCACGGGCTGTTCCCACCTCCCCCTGGATTGAAGTGAGCCTGTAAGGCCGGAATATTTGGGGAGCCCACAGGTAATGAGCCCAAAGCCACCCCAGTCCCTGTCAGGAGGGAGAGGGCAGCAGAAGGACGTGGAAGCAGCAGAGCTTGGTTCCGCTTTCGGTGTTTATGAGCTACAAAAGAGAAATTAAAATCACGAGCCCCAGAGCCCCTAAGAGGAATTGTGTTACCAAACAGAGGGAAATTCACGGCTGAACCACAAGGCAGCAACAATTAAAGGTGCAGCTCAGGAAGCCTCCCCCACATCATTGTTGCTCTTATATAAACCTTTACATTAACCCCATCCCCGCTGCTCACACCCACCACAACCTGCCCTGGCCACGGGACTTTCCCAAGCTGGGCTTCACTTCTGCTCTGCCCACGCCCAAAGAGCCACAGAAAGTCTGAAGGCCCAAGAGAGGAGGCGAAAGCGTCATCCTCACGTTTGTTTTGCCCGGGGAAAGGCGGAGAGCAGAGGTGAAGGAGGAGGAGGAGCCGCGCTGGGTCCGGCAGCATCCTGCCCCATCCTGCCCGGAGGGATGGAGGGGTGCCTCTGCTCCTGGTGGAGAGGCGGCTTCATCCCAGGGGGTTGGCAAGGCAGGGCAGCACCGGGCATCACTGCCCACCTTCCAGAGGGATGGAGCCCGCCAGAGCTGGGTGCACAGCGAGGCTCTGACCCACACCCGGCTCCATCCTCCCGCCTCGGGGGGAAATGGAAAGGTCGGAGAAAGGATCCCAAGGAAGAGTGGATTATCTAGATGAGAAAGAGCAAGGCGGGAGAGGCCGAGCTAACGCGAGTTGACACACGCGAGCTGACACACGCGAGCTCACACACACGAGCTCACACACACACACGAGCTGACACACACAGACACACACACACACACA
>VWYP01024463.1:10424-23399 GCA_013400435.1 Pycnonotus jocosus
TGCCCGGGGCATCTGCTGAGCATTTCCTTGCCCCGCTCTCCCCCCCCTGCGACAGATGCAGCCTTTTCAGGCGGCGACAAAAGCCTCTCGAGGCACACAAAGGCGAGGAGCAGAAGAGAGGCCTGGGTTTAAATAAGAGCCACCTGCCAGGGGCCCGTGCCCCCCGTGCGGTCGGGGGCGCTGCCCCCCCCGGCCAGCCCAGCGCTGCAGAACCCATTTCCCAGCAGTAAAAATGTTCTTGGCACATCCTGAAGAGGAAGAATCCGAGTGGGTATCCAGGAGAAGCAGCCTGGATGCTCAGGGAAGGGTCCCAGCGTGGTGGAGGTGTTGGGGATGAGGCTGGAGGGAGGAGATGGAGGTGGGCGGGAGGGGCTGCAAAATTCACGGGGAAAAAAAGTCAGAGCAGGTAAATGGCAACAAGGCAGCAGCACGAAGCATCCCCGCTGAGTCACAGCCAGCAACAGGCTGGGGCTGGTGTTTAAAGGAGAGAAACAAAGAGTGTCGGCTTCATTTATCGGAGAAAAAACAAAATTAGGGGCCTATTCAGCACCGTGTGTTTGTTTTGGGAGCCTCCTCTTCCTTCCAGCCCTCACAGCAGCGCTGGGTCTGGCTGACTCACACGATGCTCATCCCTCCAGGAGGCTCCAGGAGGAGCAGCAGGAGCAGCCCAGGCACGAGCCACGGTCACCGGGATGCCATGTCCTGCTGTGTCACATCTGGCTGGAGCGACAGAGCCACCACCCTGCCAGGACCTGCCTGTGAGTCCCACAGGGACAAACGGGGGCACCACGGCCAAAATGCTCCAAGCCAGCCCAGCCCAGCCCTCTCTGAAGACATCCAAGGTGTCAGTGCCCACCAGGATCCACAAAGCAGTGGGTTTGAGCAGGGAAGGGACCAACTGATCTGGGGACAGGAGAAGGCACAGCCCAGCTCTGAGTGGAGCCATCCTGGGCAGGGATGCTCAGACACTCTGCAAACCAAAGCCCTGATCCCACACCCCTCTGCTGGGGCCCTTTATCCACACCACACCGAGCGAAAGGGAAATAAGGAGCTGTGGGAAGGGCGGAGATCTTCCCGGGCACAGCCCGCGGGTCTGCCCCACACACAGCTCCTTCACCTCCCACCTCTGCAGGGCTCAGGGCCGGGGGCAGCTCCTCCTCCGCAGCCCTCTCCTCGCCAGATTGGCTATGGGAGCTGACAACGCTGAACGGAAGAGCACACACGTGCTTTTATGATAGGAAGTGGTTGATATTTGCAGGTGTGATTAACACCGAAGTAAACACTGATGTAAACCATTAACTCAGGGCTGACCTATGTCCTTTGTGCCTCCCTCCCACAGGCAGAGCACGAAAAAAAAAAAACAAACCCTTCTCACCAGCCTTGCACGGAGCTGCCTGCAGCAGGGACAGCCAGGGGCTTCCCCTCAGCCTCAGAGGGAGCAGAGAGCACCCAGAGCATCTGAGAGCACCCAGAGCATCTCTGAGAGCACCCAGAGCATCTCTGAGAGCACCCAGAGCATCTCTGACAGCACCCAGACCATCTGAGAGCACCCAGAGCATCTCTGAGAGCACCCAGAGCCTCTCTGACAGCACCCAGAGCCTCTCTGACAGCACCCAGAGCCTCTCTGACAGCACCCAGAGCCTCTCCTTGGGTCTCTGGCTCCACCAGCCTCACACCAACTCTGCCTGACCTTCCTGCTACCTCTGACAGCTCTGGACTCCCCACACCTCCATCCCAGAGCTGCTTTTATTTTTGCACGTGTCCACCCATTCCTCGAATGTTTCAGCTGGAAGTGATCTTGGGGAGAGGCCCAGCCCCAAGTCTGCAAGAGGAGCAGCCGTGAAACCCTGCCAGAAGCCCCACAACACTCACTGCTTCTTCCCAAGGCTTGAGCTCTGGCCAAAAATGAAATTTCTCAGCGCCCAGCCCATGGGCAGGGCCCCCCAGGGGACAGAGGAGAGGCTGTGCCCCCAGCACAGAGCCTCTCAACACAGACCTTAGTGCAGCACAAATAAATACAGGCACATTTAAAGAAAGGCAAAAACACAAAGCTGCATCAAGGCCAGCCCCTCCCGAAGCACCACTTGGCCCTGGCCCTGGGAGCAGGAGCAGGAGCAGGAGCAGGAGCAGGAGCAGGAGCAGGAATGGCCTCGGGATGTTTCCTCCACCAGGGCCAAGCCTGAGCAGGGTTTCATTCACGCACCCCCGAAGCTCAATGACGACAGCAGCGTTTTGCGTCACCCTGTCCTTCCTCAGCTGTTTATTTAACACGGTTTCACCCCTTTGTCAACAGCAGGGCACAGCAAACACCTCGCTGAGATAAGGCCAGGACGGGCAGCCCAGCTCTGCAGGGATCCAGGGCAGAGCATCCCCCCTCTGGCTGCTGGGAGCTGCCACCCACCTGGGCATGGCTAGAGGGGCTGGAAGCACCTGGGGAGAACCCAGAGCAGGCACCATGCCCACAGCAGGCTGCCAGAGGGCCGGGAGGAGGAAAAGGCCAGGCCAGGAGCAGCTCAGGGATTTCATAACAGGGCTTTGTCTGCGCAGGTGCTCAGTGAGGCAGGGGCCCCACAGCCACCATCCTCCTCCTCCTCCTGCTCCTCCTCCTCCTCCTCCCCTCACACAGCAGGGAGAGGGGCAGCAATGAGTGTCAGGCAATGAAGGAATAAGAGGGGGTTCCACCCCACTGGGTGATGCAGAGCTGGTCAAGGGCACACATCCCCCACCAGGCTCTCCTTTGCCATCTCCCCCCACAGCCCCAAAGATGTCACTGCTGTCCCTGCCCCACAGGCTGCTCCCCTGGTCCTTCTGCCACCACACTGAGGTTGCACAAGCCCAGCACCCCGCAGGACCTGCACGAGAGCTGGTGGAAACCCCCGTCAGCCACAAACCCACGTGGGTGAAGAGCCAAGCAACACCCCAGCAACGAGACCCAGCATCACCTAAAGCTGTGCTTTACCCACAGCAGTCAGCATTTTAGGGGAAATCCTGGGCCCTGAAGCAATGCAGTGAAAACCTGAGAGCCTCCTGCCAACCCTGAGCAGGGCACACCTCCTCCAGCAGCCACCCCGAGACTCCTCCAGCAGGCAGGAAAACACAGTTGTGTTTCTATTAAAAAAAAAAAAAAAAAAAAAGCCCTTCTCTGCATCCTGCTGGCACCACATTAAAGCTCTCAGGACACGGTGGCTATTCTTAGCTCCCTGCAGGCTTTTGGCAGCCCCAGGAGCCTCCAGGGCACCTGTTGGCAGCAGCAGCCGTGTGGCCCCGGAGCTGGGGAGGTTTGGTGAAGCTGGGACAGAGCCCAGAGCAGTGGTGACCCAGCCAGCACCATCACCTCAATATCACATCAACACCTGGGCCAACAAGCGTGCAAAACTCACTGTGAAGTGCTTTGAGTGCACAAACTTCCAAAAATCCCAGAGGGGGAAATCTCCCCGCTGTTGGTGTTACCAAGGCTGGGCTCAGCACAGAGCCAGCAGTCACCAAATCAGGTTTGGGTTAAAAGGAGCCCTAAAGATCATCTCACCCCATGGGCAGGGACACTTTCCACCAGAGCAGGCTGCTCAGAGAGCCCCAGCAGGCCTGACCCAGCCTGGCCTGACAGCAGAGGGGTTGTGCTCTCACCTCCTCTCAACACACAGCAAAACCACGTGTGGAAAACACACAAGGAAGAGCCACTGATCCTCCCATGGATGCTCAGCACCCCACTGCTTGACAGTGTTTACCAGCAGGCTCCTTGATTTCCTACCAAATCCCACGGGCAGCGAGCGGTTTGGACTCGTTCTGCCCGCTGGATTAAAACGGAGATGGGATAAAAGGATAAACGCACGGATATTTAAACAAACCAACAGAAAAATCTCCTCCTGCAGCTACTGCTGCTCCCTTGGCAAACAGCCTGGGCTCCTTGGGCATTCCCAGAGCCAGCTTTTTAAAAAAGAAACCTCTCCCCTCAGCCAGCCTTACACACACCCTCATCCCATAGGGCAGCGTTATCCGGGACCCCTGGGTGTGGGGTGAGCAGGGGGCAGCTGCTCCCTCCGGGTCAGCCGGGGGCTGCTGGGCCCTGCTTTGTATGAATTTAAGCTTTTTCAATCCCACTTATTCACGAGGAGAGCTCAGGGCTGGGGGAAGCCAAAGAGCAGACAGGGCAGCCTTTGTGTGGCTCTGCCGCCCACCCCGGGGCTGGGGCAGCCCCCGCGTCCCCCAGCGCAACCCCTGCAGCACAGCCGGGGCTGGCACGGCCCCACAGAGCCTGGAGCAACCCCTCGAGTCAGCAGAGCTTCATTTCCTGAGCCCGAGGGAGAAATGGAGCCTTGAACAGCCCCAGTGAGCAGCACCCACCCTGCACTGCCCCACCTCTCACACAGGGCAAGGCTTTTGCCAGGGCTGCTGGATTCGATGTGGGTGCAAGATCCAGATGTCCAGGGATGCTCAGCAGTTAAAACCCTCCAAGAAACAGCACCGTGTCCCAGGCCAAGCCTCCTTCAGTGACATTTGCCTGGTTGTTTCAGGGCAAGCTTTGAGGAGAAGGAAACATGAAAGGAACGCTTTGGTTAAAGCCAGAGGTGCTCGACCTGCTCAGAACCCACTGCCCTCGGTGCCACAGCCTGGCAGGACTGAGCTAACGGGACACACTGAGCTTCCTAAAGCCTCTCCCTGCTGGACCCACAGGGCCAGAGCCCTGCCTGCCCTGCAGCTCCTCCAGGCCAGGCCCAGAAATGGGAATATCCCCCAAAACACTGCACTGGGGCACACAAACATCATCTTCCACAGCTCCCCCTGACTGTGGCAGAGGCCTCAGACCTGCTCCACAGCTCCTGGGAAAAAGCAGCTCTGGCTCCCACCCAGCACCTACATTTTAATCCATTCAGAACCTCCTCACCCAGCACCTTCCTCACCCAGAACCTTCCTCACCCAGCTTTCATCAGCCTACACTTGCACACCCAGGGCTGGGGAATGGGACCACCAGGACACTTCCAAAAGCCCCCAGGGAGCTGGAGTGCTCCCCTGCTGAATCCCACCACCCACAGAACATCTCACGTCCCGGCAGAGTTGTCCTTGACATCAATTCTTCCTTACGATGAGAGATTGGGAGTCTGAGCTCCGAGGTGGAATAAGGGGATGGAGGGGAGATGTCAGAGCCCTGCTCCATCAGACCTGCACAGTCCCTCACACCGGGAGCAGGCTCATTCCTTGTGGGAAACCCTTGAGGACAAGAGCAAAGGGCTTCCCAAGCCTCTCCCAAGGCCAGCGAGGGGAAGATGTTCTCTCCAGGAGCCTGGGCTGCAACACCTCCAGGCTCCCCAAAACAGCCCTGTCCCCGTGCCAGCACAGCTCAGCCGGAGGCATGGGAGGGACCCAGCCGAAAATGCCGAATTCACAGCTCTGATGACTTCCAGGAGATAACCTGAGTTTAAACTTCCTGGCAAGGCCGCCCTTCCCAGCAGTGCCTGAGCCTCTTGCGCAAGAACCGCCCGCCCGGGGCTCTTTCTCTCACAAGATCTGCCCAGCACAACGGGCAGAGAGGTTGGGAAATGGCCCAGGAGGAAGAGAGACTCACACCAGAGCCCCGAGGGGACAGTGAGGGCAGGAGGAGGCTGGCACAGGTGACAGTGGCTCCTTCAGCCTGGCTCTGGGAGTGCCAGAGCCGCGGTGACAGCTCAGTGACACCCACAGCGGTCCCTGCCTGCTCACTGGGACAACTGGGAATAGAACCAGTTTAAGCGCTGAGCTGGGAGATGCCGAAAGGCTCCTTGCTGCCGGAATCCAAAACACATCCCTGCCACCAGACACCTCCCCTGCTCCCTGATTTTCGAATCCAAAACACATCCCTGCCACCAGACACCTCCCCTGCTCTCTGATTTTCTTTACCGCTTTTGTTAGATCAAGCTGAGGATAACGCGCGCACTTTGGGCTTTGTTTGGGCCTGATTGCATCTGCTTTTCCCCCAGGCCGGCGGAGATAGCCGGGATTCCAGCTCCATTCCCAAGCAACACCCCTCGGAGCTGGACCCCGCCCGCACCTGGGGGCGCGGGAGGTGATGATGACGATGATGATGATGATGGTGATGATGAAGCTGAGCCGCCGCTACTGGAATTGCAGCCTGGCGGGGACGCGCTGCCAAATTTCCACAGCAGCCCCGGCTTTGCGTTCCAGCCACATTTCCCTGAAAACACACACTTGGCAGGACATGCGAGGAGCCTTGGGAGAGGCTGATCCAGCTCGGGGCCGGGCAGGAGGACACGGGAGGACAGCGGGAAGGGACAGCAGGGAAGGACAGCAGAAAGGGACAGTGGGAAAGGACAGTGGGAAGGGACAGAGGGCAGGGACAGTGTCTGCTCCAGCGCTGAAAGATGCTCCCAAACCACGAGGTGCTGGGAAAAGGACAGCACAGTGCCAGCCTGCTGTGACACAGGTTTAGCCTCATTCAAAGTGAGAGCCACACAATGACACCAAACCTGCCTGACCCTCATCTTCTGGGGCCAAAGGTTGAGCTCAAATCGGGCACCCACCCGCAGCCAAGGGCACAAAGCAGCGAACTGAATGATGGTGAACAAGGAAATGAATCCATCCCTCCCCTGATCCCCACTCCGTGGGCCAAACCGGGTAAGGACACCAAGGGCAGAGCAGCAAAGCCCTGGCTGGGCGCCCCAGGAACATTCAGATCTGGGTTTGTAGTTTGGACTTTACCTCTGGTTTAGGCTGCAGCTCGCAGGGCACAGCAGCACCACGTGCGGCCCTGACGCCAACGGCCTGAATAATCTCATTACATCTGACACAGGCAAAGGCTGTGCCAGCTGCACAAGTGCTGAGCCACGGAGCTCACCGTCCCTCCCCATGGGACAGGGCACTTCCACTGAGGGCAGGTTGATGCCACCATCCTCCTCGGCAGCGCCAGAGTGAAAATGGAGCCACGGGGAGCTCCCAGAGCAGATCCTGTGTCCCCCTCCCAGCGACACGTTCCACGTTTTTTCATCTCCACATTTTTCAGCTCCAGGTCATCTCAGGTCCAGCAGCACTCAGGGACTCGGGGCTATCAGTCCCTTCCCCAGGCCACAAAGGAGCAGCGAGTTAATGCAACCATTAAACCTGCCAGCCGCTGTAATCCCCACCTCAAATTGGTAAGATCTTAAAAGGCTGAAATGTTTGAAATGACTCAGCCACGGGGTACAAAGGAAGAAGGGTTTGAAAGGCTGTGAAAGCTCCCTGCATTCAGAGCTGCTCTTGCGTGCCCTGCTCCAGCCCCCGCACGCTGCTCCCCGTCCATCTCGGGGGATCTTGCCCTTTGGGGAACCGGTCACAGAGCTCAGAGTGCTCCCCAAAATGAGCCTCCAGGCACGGGGGACACTCACAGCCCCCGTGCCAGCCAGAGCTGAAAGGAGAAGGTATTTTCAGAGAGCAAGAGAATCACGAAATGGTTTGGTTGGAAGGGACCTTGAGGGTCATCTCCCACCAGAGCAGGATGGTTTTTCCATCTTGCAGCAATGAAGATGGGACCCACTTTCAGTGGGATACAGGCCTCAGGGGCTGTTAAATCCAACACTGTCACCCCCAGAAACGACCACAAAGCCAACTCAGAGTGACTGCCCAGGCTCCAAACTGGTTTTTGGGGAGCAGTCAGGCCAAGCTGTGTTCCCATGCCAGCCTCTGGAACTAGTGCAGGGATCACCCTGGTCCTGCTTCAAACCCTCCCTCCTCCAAAATCTGCCTGCAAGATCAGCCAGGTCCTGAAAACCCTCTCCCAGCTGCTGCCTCACCTCTGCAGCCCACAAAGGGCAGAGCAGCTGAGCACCCAGGGGTGGGCACGGGGCTACCTGGGACAAACCAGAGCCCTGGGGCTGGCCTGGGGTGGGCACAGGGCTACCTAGGACAAACCAGGGCTAGCTGGGGGCACCTGGCACAAGCCAGAGCCCTGGGGCTGGCCTGGGGTGGGCACAGGGCTACCTAGGACAAACCAGGGCTAGCTGGGGGCACCTGGCACAAGCCAGAGCCCTGGGGCTGACCCGTGCCAGGCTGTGGCAGCCACCCCAGCCCCGCAGCCAGCCCCGGCAGGGCACAGGGGAGGCAGCAGGGGAGGCAGCACGTTATTCTTGGAAACCAGGAGGTGAGGTCATGCTGCCTGAATGCTGCAACTTGAGGCCAGACGAGCGGGGCCAGTTGTGCTTGGAGAGGAGCCTGAGCTCTGCAGCGAGGGCCGTCTGCAGGTCGGGAGGCCGCCTGTGCTCCCAGCAGGAGGAAAAGGGTTTTGAAAGGAAGGAGGGCTCTTCCCTCTCAGTTTCTCAGCAGGCAGCAAAGAATGGGTTTGCAAAGAGCAAAGCCCTCAAAGCACCCCGGTTTGGGGCACAGGAGCCCACCAGGAAGGCTGGGAAGATGGCAGATGATAAACCTGGAGTGATGCTGCTCCTGTGCCACGGGATCAGCCCAAGGGCCACTCCTCCGGATGCCTCCCACGTACCTGCACCACCCTGCAGGAGCTCTTCCATCCCATCAGATACCACAGCACATCCCAGAGCTGTCTGGGAAGAGAGAAGTCACCAACCTGCTCCTTCAGGCTTCCTCGCAGGAACCTTCTGGGAGTTTCCATCACCTGTGCCCACCCATGGCTCTCCAAAGGTGCCAGCACACCTGGCTCTCAGGCTGCACAGCTTCAGTTGTTATTTACACACTGCTTTGGTTGTTTCAGAGCACGTGTCTGGCAAAGCCCAGCCTCTGCTCTGCATCACTCCCTACCTGAGGCAGAGCCATCACCCCCAGAGCCCCAGGAAGCAGCACTGTCCTGTAATGAGCCTCTCCTGCTGTGTGTGTGTGTGGCAGTGATGGCACAGAAGGTACCAATCCTGCCAAAGGCCAGCAGGGCTCAGTGTGAGTGGCAGGATCATGGTTTTACCTGGTGGTATTTGGCTATTCAACCACACATCCAGGGGCTGTTTTCATCCTGGGCGCCACGGGCAGCTCAGCTGCTCAGCCCGGTGCCACCTCTGACGTTCAGTAAATCACTGCAGCTCAGTTCCCCGCCTCTGAAAACATGGGAAACGTCTTTGGCAAGAGCCATGGCTGATGGCATTAGATTATTATTGAGAGGAAGAGCCCTGCCACTTCCTGAGCACGTACCAAAGAGAAAACCCCTGCTCGTGGGCTTTATCAGCCCATCACAGCCACGGCTCTGACTGCTCAGAACATGAGAAGCGTCTAAAAGAGATTATGGCAAATCCCAAATCGTTTGAACAAACTCAACCCCCAAGTCAGTAGACTCCTTTGGTCAATGAGATAATAAACCACTGCTTTGGAAAAGTCCCAGTGATGTCACTGCAGTTTCCACAGCTTTTCGACCACAGCTTGCACAGAAGGCCACAGCGAAGACATTTCTGATTATATAAAATACATGGCAGAGCTAATTAAAAAAACATCTCTCCACTGAGAGAGGGACAGAAGAACAGCAGACAGAGCAAGCTGTTTCCCACGAGCACGAGCCCAGGATCTCCATTTGCTCGCTCACTTCAGGGATGTTTTTCCAGAGGGATTTTTGGGGGGGCACAGCATTTGATCTCAAATGAAGCTGCAGGACACAGGGTACACAAACCCACTCACCCACGGAGCTGCTCAGCTCCCAGCTCCGAGCTGCCTGCCCCAATTCCACAACAGCCACCTTCCCAGAACAGCAAACCACAAGCACCATCCTCCTTCCTCCTTCTCCATCAGGGGAACCATCGCTCGCAGATTATCAGACAAGGCCGAGAGCAAGACTGAGAGCACCAAGGATGCTCCAAAAATTGGCAAATCCACAGCTCTGAGCTCCTCCAGCCCTTCCAAAGCTCCAGGTGAGGATCTCCTGCTTTGAAGCTGAAGCCAGCAGCGAGGTTTGTTCCTTTCTTTTAAAGGAAACCTGCTCCACAAAGAGCTCCATCACGCAATGCACACAACAGAGACAAACTCATCACCTGCAATACCAGTCCCTACTCTCCAGCCTGGCTTAGCTGCCATTTCCTCGTGGAATTAAGGCAGCCAGCCCAAAGATTAGTCTTAAAAGTGGAATTTGCAGCAGGCAGGGAGCCCTCGCTCCCAGCCCCACCACTGCAGCCTGACCACAGCCAGCCCTGCCAAGTCAGGCCAGCAGTGACCTACATAGAGCAGCCTCCACAGAAATTACAAGCCTCATTTTGCCTGGTAATAAATCACACCAAGGTACAGGGAAGAACAGGGTGAGGAACCAGGCTCCATTCATCACCTCTGCCCGGGGTTTCTGTTCCTATCCTGCAGCAGATCATCTGCTCCAAACAGGGTCAGGTCACGGGTGACTGTGGCCATCCGTGCCTGCTTCACACCAGATAATTCAGGGACGTCACGCTTCAGGTACCAAAAAATACAATAAAATTGAGGGTGGGAAACAGAAAGATGAACAAGAATCTGTAAGAAAAGTAGAGGAATCTCTTGTTTTCACCCAGGTACTGCACAGCAAGCAGAACTACCATCCATTAACTCGCACACAGCATCATTTCATTTAATGATGTGTCTGTGCCATGGACTATTGCTCTGGAAGGAGAAGAAAATTGGCCTTAATGTTTTCACTGCTGCTAGAACACTGTCCCCGAGCTCAAACTCTCCTGGAGCACTGAAAAGTTCTCTTCAGCAAAGCGACTCTCAGCAAAACCCTCACCAAAACCATCTCTTGATTTGGGAGAAAGAGCTTTAACGACACAAGAGCTGCTCGTGACCCAAGAGGAAGCACAACATGACCCGAAGACACCGTTCACATCAGGGAGAGACAAAACTGCGTCTCATGGTGCAGTGAAGGATTGCACTGTTATACAAGATTTTGGAACAGCAAACCTAAAGAATGACACTCCAAATGGAAAGGTTCACTGCACAACCAAAGCAGGCAGCAGACAGATTTCAGCTGTGGCTCCTGGCCATGGGCCATCAGGATTCTTTTAAGCATCATCTGAAACATGACAACTCGATGCAATCACTTCTGTGGATCCTGCTTTAGGTCATCTTTCCACTCTGATGCAGCCCATGAGTAATTTGGACCCAAATACCTCTCCACAGGTCTCTAGCAGAGACGTCAGCCCAGCTGCGTACCCGAGGAGGGAATGAAGTCAGCACACATCATGTCTAGGGCAGTCACCCACACCAAGTTTGGGCTCTGCAGCTCAGTCCAAACATCCCAAGGGAGAAGGCCAAGCCTGTAGCTCACTCTCAGGAGGGCAGGACGAGCACCCATGGGCTCATCCCAGAGCCCAAACTCCAGTGTGGCAGCTTTGAAGGTGCTGGAGGGAATCACTTACAGTAGCAGCTGTGCTGCTCTTTGAGAAGCCAGGGACACGTCCAACCACTCAGCTGAACTCGTCCCTCCCAGTCAGGGACGCCAGGAGAGGCCAGGACAGGGGACAGGCAAGACAATCCCTTCTCCTAGAAGAGATCCAGTGTCGAATATACCTCACCCCGCAGGAGCCACACGGACACTCTGTGCCACCCTCCTACAGCCCAGCTCGCAGCCCTGCACTCCAGGAGGTTTTCAGCAGGCCAAAGGACCCGTGTGACACGGGACACAAACCCTGAGCCCGGGCAGGGTGACAGCCCCAGTCCCGTGCCCCAACCTCCGGCCTCCTCCTCCTCCTCCTCCATCCTTCCCCTTTCAGGGCTGCGAGAGGGAAGTGCTGGGATCCGTGCTTTAAATATGTGACTCAACTTCGGAGGCGAGGAGGAGCCCGTCTGTCAAAACAGAAGAGGATTTCGCTAATTTTCAACCCAACGAGGTGACAACACAACGTCGCCCTTGGAGTGCAACGCGGGGTGGCTCACGAGCAAGTTCTTTGGCATTTCCGAAGGAAAAGCCAAACTTTTATCACCTAGCTGGCCCCCCTTCCTTAACCACAGACATTCAGCACCGTACCCTGCCCATCCCAGCACCTCTGCAGCACGGCTTGCACCCCTAAAACCCCACATTCATTCCCTCACTCAGGGTAGGAACCCCAGACACCAACAGAGGGGCAGCTCTAAACACAAAAGAAGTGGGGTTATGGGTTTAGGTGGGAGTTACAGGTTTAGGTGAGGGTTATGGGTTTGGGTGCGGGTTATGGGTTTAGGTGGGAGTTTCAGGTTTAGGTGAGGGTTATGGGTTTAGGTGGGGTGCTTTCAGCCTCCCCAGCTCCCGGGGTAACGCCAAGGCCTGGAACAGCTCATGTGTGGGCGCAAATTGCACGGATGCTGGAGAACACGGCGCTCCCACCCAGCAGCAGCCAGCCTTGCTCCCGCGTCACCCGGCGTGTCAGGAATCCATTCAAACTTCCCCAAGCCTCGCTGGCAGGGAGACACGCTCCCCTCTTTGCTCAAAAACCTCGTTTGGAAACGAGGAGAAAGGCGGCATCACCCAGAGCCTGCTCAAACACACCTTGGAGCCGCTGGTTATCCACGCCTGGCAAAGAGAAGCAAGTTAGGGACAAGGGGTAACACTGAAATATTCCCTGTGGGATAAAGGGGACGGCAGTGGCTCGGTGTTCCAGCCGGGAGGGGACACGGAACGGGGACAGCGAGCAGCTGCTCGTGCTTACAGCACCCACCACCATCGCCCCACGGAGGGAACCCCGTGCGACCCCCACATTCGGGGATGCAGCCCCCGGCATCCCAAGATGTGCATCCCCTGCGGGGTGGGGGGGATCACAGCCAGGCCACGATCTCCTCTCCACTCCCGATCCCCCCTCCCCAGCCTCGGGGCTACCAAGATGTCATTTCGCTTCGTTTCCCACTACAAAGCTGGAAAACCGCGTCTCGCTGCTCTTAAAGAGGGGGGGGGGAAAAACCAGATTAAAGCGCGGCCGGAGGGGCGGGCGGCAGCTCATTGTCCGGCGGGCCCCGCTGCCGGCCCTGGCCCCCCCGGGACCCCCTTCCCCGGCAGCAGACACCTTCCATCACTGTCAGCGGCGCCGCTGCCGCTCCCCGGGCCCCTCCCGGCCCAGCGCCCGCTCGGTCCCCGCG
>VWYP01024463.1:24053-46259 GCA_013400435.1 Pycnonotus jocosus
GGTTCGGAGAGAGAAGGTTTAGGTTGGATATTAAGAAATAAATCCTTCCTTGTGAGCGTGGGGAGGCCCTGGCACAGGGTGCCCAGAGAAGCTGTGGCTGCCCCTGGATCCCTGGCAGTGTCCAAGGCCAGGCTGGAGCAGCCTGGGACAGTGGAAGGTGTCCCTGCCCATGGCAAGGATGGAATGATCTTCAACACAAACCCATTGTCCCCATTCTGTGCCTGTACGATTCAACCAGTAACAGAGTCCCACCCATCTGGTGTCTCCTCTCTGTCCCGAGGGCACCCTGAGGTGACAAAGGGCTGCTCAGAATGGGTGACTGCCGGTGCCCAACACCTCCTCCACCATCTCCAGCCACCTCCCAGGAAGACAAGAGCTGTAACCAACACCACAGCACAGAGAGCAGCAGGGGATGGGAGGCCAGTCCAGAAAGAGTAAAGCCTGCCCTGATGATAACAAATGAACTCCCATGTCCATGTTCATCCCAGAATCCAACAAAGATGAGGCTGAAAGAGGAAGAGATCCACACTGAGGTGCAACCTGCCCTCCAGCTGCCTGACATCCAGTAAAATCCATGAGCATTCCTTCTGCTAGAGTGCCACAGGAAATCCAGATATTGCATTTATGGCTATAAAAGGCACGCTGATAATCCCTGTTTTCTAAGTAAAGAACATTTGTTTTTTGACACCCATCCCTCTCACCCAGCTGTCCCACAAAAGGCAGGGAGTGCCCTGGGGAAGGGATGAAGGAGCATCACGGTACACAGGACCTGCACTGTGTCCTCCACAAGCAGCTGCCACCACAAGAAAGAAGAATGCAGGTCCTAAAAAGGGACGGGACAGGGAAGGGCAGGGCAGGGAAGGGCACGCTGTGGCCCCCTCATGTCCCTACACACAGGCAAAGCCACCCCGGAGCAGGAGGCATCTGCTCCACCTCTGCCACCTCAGCGCCTTCTGAGATCAATCAAATCCTCTCAGGCTTTTTAATCAAGCCAATCAAAGTGCTCCCGGTTTTACACGGGCGTGCCTGATCGATGGCTGGGGGAAGCAGCGGATCCAGCTAATCAAAAGACGTCATTAGCAGCAAGAGACTGAGCGTCTGTCAGGAGGTGGCAGTGACAGTCACCAGATGGGAGAGTGAGTAAACCTACACCAGGCGCTGGCAGCTTTATAAATAAAACTCTTGTCGAGCTCCCCGTGCCTCTCGCTGAGTCCTGAATTTCCCTGAGAAACCTGGAGAGCAGCAGAGGCCTCCACCCGCTCCCTGCTAAGCATTGGCTGCAAGGAAATTTCCCCTTTGGAAAATGGATCCATTCCGGGCCTTGCAGCATCTCCCAGAATCTGATCCTTCCCCCCCGGCTCAGAAGGGGCTTTGGGGGTGGGAGTTAAACCCAGCAGACCCTGTAACCACAGATCAAAGCTGCTTCAAAGCTGCTGCTCTGTGGGGTTTTCCCAGCTTTGGCGTCCCCTCGCTCGGGCTCGTCTCAGCACGTCTGGGGAAAGGAGCCTTTCAAGCCAAGTTTTTTTCCTCCACAGAGGAATCTGGTCAAAGGAAAATGATTGACCCGTTTCGTTGTTCCATTTCCTTTAGTTTCATTCATATTTGCTTTGTAACCCGACCCTTCAGCTATTTCAAAGATAAACACGAGTCCAGAGGAGGCTCAGTTTGGGAGCCTCGGGTCCTGGGTTTCCCATGGAATCCTCCTTGGTTGCTCACCCGAGGCCAGGGCTGTGCTGGCTCCTCTGTCACAGCCTGGGCTCCCTGGAGCTGGGACAGCAGAGCCTCATTTCCCTCTGCCTTCAGCCTTGGGGGGTCAGGAAACCACAGCAATTAATCACAGAATCCTGGAATGGTTTGGGTTGGGGCTTTAAAGCTCATCCACTTCCATCCCTGCCATGGCAGGGACACCTTCCACTATCCCAGGCTGCTCCAGCCTGGCCTTGAACACTTCCAGGGATGGGGCAGCCACAGCTTCTCTGTGCCAGGGCCTCCCCACGCTCACAGGGAAGAATTTCTTCCCAATACCCGACCTAAACATCCCAACTTTTAATTTAAAACCATTCCCCCTTGTCCTGTCTAAAGCCTCTTTGGCGCCTTTTAACTATTTCCAAGGTAAATCTGGTGCTTGCAGGGAGTTTGTCCTTGCTCAGTTTCAAGCCGTGCTTGTTGATAAACTTGAGCTTTCTCTTGTAAACTTCACATCGTGGGGACAGATGTTTCTCCCCATCATTACACCTTTTACAAGGTAATTGCAGTGACAATATTCTGCTGCAGTCAGTGGGAAGCAATGAGCCCTTCGGTGTGAATTTATTAAGAAATAAAAGAATTTGTTCAGGAAATAACCATGGAGGGGCAGGCAAGAGATGGCCCAGGGTGACCATAAATATTTGATTTGCGGTTCCGTGCCCCTTACAGCAAAACCGAGCAGCTCAGCCTCGGTGAGGCAGAATTGGAGAGATTCCCCCCAAAATGATCCAATCCATCCTAAAGACGGGACAGAGGGGTGCCGGGTCGCTGTTCCGGGGTGTCGGGGACTCCCTGCCCTGCTCGGAGCTGCCCGCCAGGAGCCGCCACGAGGTGGCCCCCGGGCCCCGCCGAGCCCCGCTCTGCCCGCGGCCGCAGCTCGGGAGCGGCGCGGGGGCTCCGGGGACCCGGCCGGGCTCGGGGTGGGACCCGGCCCTGCTCAGGGTGGGACCCGGCCCTGCTCAAGGTGGGACCCTCAGGTGCCACCTCTGCCCTCGCCTCGAAGGGAACCGTCCACACCGCGCATCCTCGAGGGAGTTGTGCCACAGGAGGGTTGGGCTGGATGGCAGGGGATGGTTCTTCCCCCAGGTGTGGTGGGGGTTGATATCCGTCCTTTCTGCTTCCCACGCACCCCACAGCTCTACACAGCACAGGAAGGGCCATCATACAGGGTCCAGCATGGGAACAACCCACCAGATTGTGCTGCCTTTTTATCAAAAAAACAAAAACAACAACAAAAACACCCAAAAAACCAAAAACAAACCAAAACCCAATGAACAAAAAACAAACAAACAAACCAACTCATAAACCCCTCTATGAAACCAAGCCCAGCAGCAGTGACCTCCAATCTTCAGCCAGGAGAAAAATCACCCAGATGAGAATGGAAGTGGATTTTTCCCCTCCTTCCACTCCCATTTCCACGAGGGAACAATCCCTTTATGTGACACGAGTGGCTGATCCATGAAGGTGCTCTCTCCATGGCAAGTAATAAACCAGAGACTTATTTGATTATAGCAGAGTTACCAGGAAAAAACAGACCACGAAGATGAGAGTAATGATCATTAAGGCTCTGTGCATCCTGTTCCTCTCCCTGGGTGGATCTGAGGGAGCACGAGGCTGCTGAAAATCTCTCCCACCTAAAAAAAAAAAAAAAGATAATTCCTTTAAATAATGCTTTTAGGAGAGGAGTAATAGAGTTGAAAAGATGTTGTTAATCACCATTACAACAATCAGTGCCACTTGTAAAGCAGCGGAAGGATTGAAATAAGCACAGGAGGNAAAGCCTCTTTGGCGCCTTTTAACTATTTCCAAGGTAAATCTGGTGCTTGCAGGGAGTTTGTCCTTGCTCAGTTTCAAGCCGTGCTTGTTGATAAACTTGAGCTTTCTCTTGTAAACTTCACATCGTGGGGACAGATGTTTCTCCCCATCATTACACCTTTTACAAGGTAATTGCAGTGACAATATTCTGCTGCAGTCAGTGGGAAGCAATGAGCCCTTCGGTGTGAATTTATTAAGAAATAAAAGAATTTGTTCAGGAAATAACCATGGAGGGGCAGGCAAGAGATGGCCCAGGGTGACCATAAATATTTGATTTGCGGTTCCGTGCCCCTTACAGCAAAACCGAGCAGCTCAGCCTCGGTGAGGCAGAATTGGAGAGATTCCCCCCAAAATGATCCAATCCATCCTAAAGACGGCACAGAGGGGTGCCGGGTCGCTGTTCCGGGGTGTCGGGGACTCCCTGCCCTGCTCGGAGCTGCCCGCCAGGAGCCGCCACGAGGTGGCCCCCGGGCCCNCCAAAAACCAAAACCAAAACAAACACCCAACAAACAAACAAACCAACTCATAAACCCCTCTATGAACACCAAGCCCAGCAGCAGTGACCTCCAGTCTTCAGCCAGGAGAAAAATCACCCAGATGAGAATGGAAGTGGATTTTTCCCCTCCTTCCACTCCCATTTCCACGAGGGAACAATCCCTTTACATGACACAAGTGGCTGATCCATGAAGGTGCTCTCTCCATGGCAAGTAATAAACCAGAGACTTATTTGATTATAGCAGAGTTACCAGGAAAAAAACAGACCACGAAGATGAGAGTAATGATCATTAAGGCTCTGTGCATCCTGTTCCTCTCCCTGGGTGGATCTGAGGGAGCACGAGGCTGCTGAAAATCTCTCCCACCTAAAAAAATTGATAATTCCTTTAAATAATGCTTTTAGGAGAGGAGTAATAGAGTTGAAAAGATGTTGTTAATCACCATTACAACAATCAACGCCACTTGTAAAGCAGCGGAAGGATTGAAATAAGCACAGGAGGTGGCACTGGAAGCAGCAGTGAGGTTTTTTTCCACCGTTCCCGGAGCTCCAGCTCAGCTCCCGGCAGCTGCTCCGCTCTCCCAGGAAGTGGCTGCATCCCAGTGCCTGGAAGTGATCCTTGTGCATGGTTTGCAGATCTATTTATAAAGCGCTGTGGGATCCTTCGGGATGAAAGGAGCTATTCTGACTCGCGTTTATTTCCCAAAAAACACAAACTTTCTCACACTGCTGCGGTCAGGACGAGCCTGAGCAATTGCGTTTTTATGGAGACCCTCCCTGATCCTGCCGGGGCACGGGATGGGTCTGGCTGGCAGCGCCAGGGGGATTTAACCACGGGCATCATCCTTGCAGCAGCGGCAGAGGCAGCGATGCCCCTTGGCACAGGATGGGAAGAGGCAGCGGCTCCAGGGCCGGGATTCCCGTCGGGGATTATCGCCCCTGGGCTCCGGCGTTGCTCACATTCCCGAGCGGGACGGGCTCGCCGGACCCTTCCCGCTGGGCATTCCCGAGCTGACACACAGAGCTCGCACAGATTGCGAGACACGGCAGGAAATGCTGCTCGGGATTAGAGCTGTCTGCCTGCTGGGGGGGAGGATTTTCCTGCCCCTTTCCCGGCCAGGTGGGTACCGAGCACAGGGCAGGGGACACAGCAAGACCTAAGGGACAAACCAGGGTGTCCGGTCCAGTGTCCACGTCCAGCAGTGACCCCTCCATCCAGGGAGGGTTTAGCACGAGGAAGGAGAACACTGAAAGCTCCCAAAATCCCCCAGCACCGACCCCTTACTCTGCTTTTCCCAACGCAGGGGTTTTCCCACCTGGAAACCGGATCCTGATTCATTGCCCACCAGATGATGCCGAATGTACTTCCCCAAGTCCCAGTCACAAAAAAACACCACCCAGAATGTACAGAAATGTACAGAAATGTACAGAAATGTACAGAAATGTACAGAAATGTACAGAAATGTACAGGCCCTGAAATAATTGGCTTTTAAAGGGATGGAACCCAGCTGACTGGTGAAAGCACAGATCCCACACCGGGAACAATCTCAGGCACAGCCTGGGCCAAAAGGAGCTGGTTTTAAGGCCACCGGCACTGTCCCTGGATGTCACCCCTGCTGCAGAGGGGGCACAAGGTCAGACCCTGAGCAGGAGGAGAATCTTCCCACCGGCCCCAGCTGAGGCCCAGCCTGCGGAGTCCTGCATGTGCCACCTCGCAGAGCCCTTCTCTCTGCTGGCATCCTCACACAGCCCAAATCCCCGCTGCTCTGGCAGCGCAGAGGAGGCATTTGTGTGACAAGATTATGGAGATTAGCCCCATTACCATAAGCAGCTCCTGGGCTGGCCCTAATCCAGAGGGACATATGCAGCCCCTGTGCTGCTGCTGCTGCTGCCCGCGCTGTCCCCAAGGACCTGTGACAGCTGGGGACACGATTGTCACACATTTCCCTGTGTCAGCAGGGACCCAGAGATGCTCCCAGCTCAGCCCAGCCCCTGCAAAGGGCTGGCCACAATGGGGTAGGGGCTGGGGGACAATCCCAGGGTGGCAGTGACCCCACTCCACCAGCACAGCCACAGGGCAGGGGTTGGGGACAATCCGAGGGNTTTCCCTGTGTCAGCAGGGACCCAGAGATGCTCCCAGCTCAGCCCAGCCCCTGCAAAGGGCTGGCCACAATGGGGTAGGGGCTGGGGGACAATCCCAGGGTGGCAGTGACCCCACTCCACCCCCGCAGCACAGCCCTGGTTCAGGGGTTGGGGACAATCCAAGGGTGGCAGTGACCCCACTCCACCCTCCCAGCACAGCTGCTGCCGTGCGGGGCTGGCTGCGCTTTCTCGGGATTTCTGCCGAGGGTGGAAAATCTCTCGGGCCACCGACGAGAGGCTAAAAGTGGCCGGGGTCAGGGCGAGCAGCTGCCGGGGCCGTGCTGGAAGGGCCGAGCCCCGCAGGAGCCGGAGCCGCCCCGTGCTCAGCCCGAGCGGCCGGGATTGCATTGCACAGCCCGGGGCTGGCATGCCGAGCGGCCAGAAATAAACCTGTTTGTGTAGCAACAACTGGAAACACAGCAACGGCAGCGAGGTGAGATGGGACTCGCTTTTTGGGGGGTTTGGTAATTTTTTTTTTTTTTTTGGGAGGCCAGAAATACTTATTTCTTTGGGTGGGAGAGATTCGTTGTAAAGAGGTTTTTGCGTGGGATGTGAGTTCCTTGGAGCATCCACAGTGGCAGCAGGATGTCTCCATGGAGGTTTGAGACTCCCAGCAGCATCTTCACTGCCCTTCCGTGTGCCACAGGCTTTGGGATGCTGGGGTGTGTGGAGAAATGCTGGATGCAGAACAGCAGAGCCAGCAGGATGCAGGGATAGGCTGGAACCGGGTGCATCCCAATATTTGGGAGACATCACTGACACTGCTGTGTTCTAGTCCCTTTCCAGCTGCTCCTGCACCTCGTGGACAGGGAAAGGGAGGCAGGAATGGTTTGGGCTCCCTCAGGAGCCAGGATTGTGCCCACAAACCCCTGCAGTGGCAGGATCCAGGAGGACAGAGCAAGCTCCAAGGTCAGCAGACAGAAAACAGGCAAGATGGGCTGATTAAAGTGTCCAGACCAGTTCTATATAAAATATATCTATAAAACCTCCCTGCAAGCACAGGGCAAAGCTCAAGGTCACCCCGTGGCTGGGACAGAGCAGGGACAAAGCTCCCACCTCCCAGCCCTGCCAGCCCTGCTGCTGGTGGCCCTTAATCCCCTGGCAGTGCCATGTGGGGAGAGCTCTGCAAACGGCATCAGGGGGGTTGGAGACAGGGAAAGGACTGAAATTGTGCCCACCAAAAGCTGCATTTGCTGTGGCCCTGTGGGAAGGTAAAACATCTTTTTGTAACTCTGCCAGAAAGGGGCTGTGGGACGAGAGCAGAAGCTGAAAAAGCAGCTCACAAAGGCCAATTCCTCCACGGTGTGTAACTGGACCCAGCAGTGTGGGTGATGTGTGAAGCTCTGGGTTTAGTTTTAACAGGGGGAAAACAAAATCATCAAAGGATATTTGGAAAGGTTTGTGTCACTGCCATCACATGGGGATGCGTCAAAGGACCACGCTCAGTCCTGCAAGTGCTGAAGAGGGGCCTGGAAATAGTTATAGCAAAGCATGTGACCCTTTAGACAGGGGAAAAGAGGAAGAAAATCCAGCTTGGAGATTCTGCCTGTCTCTTTTACCTCTCCTGTCACCTTTTTCTCCTCCTGAAAGCTCAGCCAGGGCCCCCTGAGTGAGGAGTGGGATGATGAGGGAGGTGAAATGCTGCCGTTCATCAGCTCAGCTCAGCTCCATGCCACTGGCACGGCTAAAACCTCCTGAATCAGCACCAGCTGGCTGGAAAATGAAAGCTAGGCTGTTTGCTCCCCTCTTGCACCTCCCAAAATAACCAGCAGCTTCCCTTTCCTCGCCCCCTGTGACCACACACACCCCCAGCAATCAGTGTCCAGCCTCCTGCCCCACAGGTGACCACGTTAAATGGGCATTTTGGAAGATCCCCAGGCTGCAAATTGTTGAATTTGCTGTCTGAAAAGTGTTGGAGAACAAAGATCCCCCCTGCCAGTGCCCAGGGTGCCGTGTGGAGGTCGTGAGGTGCTGTGGGGCACATCCAGCAAGGAGGAAAATCATCTTCAACCACCCCCATTGTTTCCACTTTTATCTCGTCTAGAGAAGAAACAGAGCATAAAAAGGTGGGCAGCACATTTCTCCAGGCTCCTTCAGAAGTCTGAGGAGCTGCAGGAGCTGCAGGAGCTGCCCAGCTCCAGCCTCTTTGTGTCCTGGGTCACACAGGATCCAGAGCAAGGCATGCCAGAGGCTGAGCTCCACACAGGAAAGCAGCAATGAAGGGAATTGTGCAGGGGATCCACGGGGGATCTACAGCTCCTGTCTCAGAGAGCCAACCTCAGACAAAAAAAAAAAAATATCATCTCTCTCTGCTTGCCTGCCTGTATTTGTCCGTGCTCGTGGCTTTGGGAGCAGAGGAGCTCTGGTGTAAATTACTTGCACGACCTTTCCTGTTTGATGACTTTACAGCTGGCTGCTCACACCTCAGATATTATTCCATTTATGCCATCCATCATCAGCACCTGCTGGAGAGCCTGGCAGCTCCTGTGGCTGCTGCTGCTGTCACCGGGGGCTGTGGCAGTGGCAGGGCACAGCACGGGCACACGGGGAGGTGGCACTGCCCTGGGCAGTGCAGGACACAGCCAAGGACCTCGGGCATTTACTCAGACCTGGCACAGGATTGAGTAAAATCCTTCTTTTGTCTTCTCATTTTTCACCCACTTTGAACGAGCTCTCAGGCTCCTGCTGAATGTGGCAGAGGGTAAATCATTTTTTCCAGCTCTTTTCCCTGCCCTGCAAGCTCATCCTCACCTGGGTGCCCACCTCAAAGCCCTTGAAGGCCGTGGCCAAACTCCACTCTCCCAGCAGCTTCTTAATTATGAGTTCTTGCATTCCCATGTCCTCAGCAGCCAAAAAAACCCACCCAGGGCAGGACCTGGCTGTGTCATTTCTCCTCTGGAGAGCCCCTTGCTCACATCCCCCCTCCCCAACACTGCGGGTGGGGTGTTCTCACACCGCAATTAAAGCTGTGAAGGAATTCCTGTTAAATCCAGCCCGGTTTGTGTCACCGGCCCGCACCTCCTACAGTCCCTTCTGTGTGTTCATCAGGCATTGCTCTCCATCCCTTCTCGGCTATGCTTAATTACATTTCATTATTGCAATCACCGTCTCTGCCTTCCTCCCTCCGACCCACCAGCCCGGCTAAACAATCCTGGGCGATGCCGTAAAGCCGAATTCCAGAGCTTCCGAGCCGGAGGGAGGAATGCAAACCCTTCCATGGCTCCGCTGCTCTGCCAGGGGCTGCGCCTGCCTTTCCCTGGCTTTTGGGAAGCTCCTCTCAGCGTTTGAGAAGGGACGGGCTTAATTCGGGCAGCTCTTCCATCCCTGCAGACAAAGGGAACGAGCCGGAGAGCACTTCAGGAGCAATTATTTAAATCCCGATGTCTGCAAGAGGCGGGGAGGGGGAAAAGCTGCTGGTGCCAGCGATCCCCTGTCCCAAACTCTCCTGCCGCTCCTTATAAGTTCAGCTTTCCCCCAGATGCCGCAGGGCACAGCTGTGCACATCTGCACCCAGGAAATCACATTTATCACTCCCCTATAAACTCTGGGGAGAGAGGAAAAAGCCCGGTCGAGAGTGTGTGTTTATTCTGGGTTTTACATCCAAAATCCGAGAGAATATTGGATTTCCCTTTCAGAGGGAAGGGCGTTTCTGAGCATCCGTGCTCGTGGCTGCTCCCAAAAAAAAAAGAGTTTGCAAAGCCCGTTAGGGTAATTTGACAAAAGGAAGGAAAACAAAGCCGGAGCTGCCACCACTCCCTGTGCCACGAGGAGCTGAGCTTACAAAAACCAGCGGATGAATCATCCCAGCCCCGGCACTCCAAGCCTGCTCGCTGATGTTTGAAGAAAACATCATTTATGGGCAAAATTCTCCTGAGCAGGGACAACTTTCACGATCCCAGGGTGCTGCAAGCCCCATCCAGCCTGGCCTTGGGCATTTCCAGGGATGCAGGGGCAGCCCCAGCTGTGCCAGGGCCTCCTCACCCTCAGTGAAGATTTTTTTCCCTAATATCCAACTTAATCCTTCTCCCTCCCAGTTTGAAGATTTCCCTCCTGTCCTGTCACTACAATAATTAATAAGAATTGGAATACACCACAGGAGTAACAAACTCCAGGCTTCTGCTCCCCACCTTTGTGCAGATTCAGGGTTTTATCACGATTTTGAGAGGCAGAAAGACACAGGATCAATTTGGTTTTGGATTCCCCAGCCCCTCCACTGGCACCAAACATTATTTCCCCTCACAGTGCCTGGTGCTGCTCAGACAGCAGAATTTGGGAGACAATCCTTTACCATGTTACATCAACAAGCATCACAGCAGGGCAGAGAAGGTTTTTTGTTTTTTTTTTTAAATCTGAGGTGCTGTGCTTGAGAAAATGTCACTCAGAGAGTGTCCCATGGATTCGTGGCAGGCTGAACACAGAGCTACACATATTTATATCCATATACCACAAATAAAGACATCTAAATCTCTCCCTATATATTTTTTTACTGTTTTCAACTTGCAAACTTTAAAAAAAAATCAGTTATTCGCTGTTGACCCACTTTAAAATGAGGTAAAAATTCACTGTGTTGTCTGCACACTGTGTGTGTGTAACACACATGGTTTAATCACCCAGGTTGTAGCTGGAGCCCTTTTATTGGAGCATGATTTCATCTTCAAACCATCCCAATATCCACTTGTGTACAGTAAGTTACCCATTTATAGGTTTCTAATAAAAGCAAATCTTCCCTAAGTGGCTCTTACTGGATTTCTCCTTTCAGCCCGGGGATAAGCAGGATTCTGGGCTTTAAAAAGCTCTCTAGTGGGCTGAATAAGAAAGTGACAACTGAAGAATGTCATGGCAAAACTCTGGCGTGTTCTAATTACAGCACTGTTAACGAGAGGAACATTTGTCAGAGCAGAGCTTCATCACGTTTAGCACAGACACAGAAACCTCCCACTCACCCTGTGACAATTTTCTCTCCTCTCCGGGCAGATGCCACAGGAGGTGGTGTCTGCCAGCACGAGGTAAGTTCCACCAGCTGGAAATAAATAATATTTCTGCTTTTTTTCGTTTTAATCAAGGACTTTTAGGAATCTGCACACTCGATCCATAAAGAAAACGATGCATTTATTTTCTTTGAAAAACGACCCAAAGTACAACTTCAAGAAATCTGCTCGTTACATTTAGATACATAGTTCGAGGCTGATTTCCAGAATGTTCCTCCACAGTTATATCCACATGCACCTCTGATGTTTTCCACATTCCCCACCCTATCACACCTCATCATGATGTTCATAATAAAAAGGCAGAACTGCAGATGCTGAGGATGCTGACATTTAGCTGGAACATCTGCACTGTGTAGGAACCCCTCAAGAGGAGGCTGCTAAAACCCTGAGTGCTGTGGGTGGGGTACAGCACAGGCTGCCTGACCCTGCCAGCCCCTCTCATTTGGAATAAAAAAATCCAAGGAAATGTTCTGGAGCCACGGATTTTACCTGGCTCAGGGGCAGTTACAGAGCTGGAGGCATCACTGGTGTTTCAGAACATGAGGGCTTTCCAACGGGATGCAGGAGGTGTATTTATTTACAAAAGCTGCTGTTAAATCAATAAAAATATAAAAATCAAGTGGTGTCTGTGAGCTTCTGGCTCTGCGCAACTCCTTGATGGGGATATTTGGGATCTCATGGCAGGGAACAGGGATGGGAAGAGAGGGAACAGCCTCAGGCTGGGCCAGGGGAGGCTCAGGTGGGACAGCAGCAGGAATTTCCTCATGGAAAAGGTGCTCAGGCTCAGGGAGGTTTGGAGTTCCCATCCCTGGAGGTGTCTGATGATGAGCTGGGGGATCAGGCACAGGTTGGAATTGATGATCCTGGAGGGCTTTTCCAGCCTCAGCGATTCCAGGATCCTGTGAAGCACCAGATATAAAATCCCACTGTCCCAAAGCTGCCAGGCACCCACAGCTCTGAGCACTCAGCACATGCAGAAACCCCAGGATTTTTCATTAAAGTCTCTGAGCACAGTTTGTTTTCAGCCCAAGCTGGTGCTGCACACAAGTCCCACAGATCTTTCCATATTATTTTGGCTCTCCACTTCCACAAGGGAATTAAACCTTGGCAGGCAGGGGATTTGTATCATTTCAGCAGAGATCTCTGGGTGCAGCATCAGCCTTTTGCTTGTGTGCCTGGGATTAGCAAGACATTGCTGAGATCATCATATATATGTTTCACAGCCAGGACAGCTTTTGGTATTAAACAAGAAAAAAAAAAAAACAAACCCAACAACCCAGGAGAGCTGCAGCCTGTAGCCCTTTAAAAAGGACCCTGTGTTTGTTTTGAGAGGTAGTTTTGAAGGTGATGATCATTCCAAAGAAGTCCTGCAACTGCTTAAGTAGTTTTCAACTGCACAAAAACTCTAACAGGTAAAAAAGATTCATAAGCAAGCGCTCACTGTTCCACAAAAGTTGTATTAAATCTGTCCAATTAATCTGCTGTGGATTCATAGGTCACTGGTCAAGCAGGATTCCCATTGCAGCTGGCTGGGAGGATAAAAAACACCAGTGAGGAGTGTCTGTGGCACCCAGAAAATCTCTAGATTCAGGTTTGGGTCTTTCAGATGTGTTGCTCATGCATTGTCATTGATTTATATAAAAACATCACTGAGCCAAAGAGCTGAAACTGCAGCCAATGAACAGTTGTGGTTTGCACCTCTCACAGGGTAGTAAAACACTGTAAGGAGCATTTTAAAACAACTTTGGGTGACTTTTAGAAACGCAGTGCCTGATTTGCTGTAAACACCAGGGATTTGCACGTGTTCTGTGGTAACTTCTGAGGAGAACAAAGCACAGCCACCCCAAAAATAAAACCTGCTCTTTATCTCTTCAGACATTTCTCATTTTAGGCTACTTCCACCATTCTCAGCAGCAGCACAGCTGATGATGTGATGGCCTATGGTGATTTCAGACCTCCCCAGGGTTTGGCTTTCCCAAAAACAAGTGTGACTTTGAGGATTGGCCGTATCTGGAGAGCACAGACACCAAGAGTGTGACCACCCCTGATAAATGACAGTGACACAGCCCAGGGTCCCCCACGTGTGCCTTGGACATCTCCTGCTCCAATTCACAGGGAACTCAACAGGCCCAGGGTTTGCAGGAAGGATTCCTCACAGGATATTTATTGGATCACCCAGAGGGCTCTCCCAGTCTGGGAATTCTGCATCGAGCAATTCACCAAAAGCAAATTTGATTTATGAGGAAATAGGGGATTTGTGGTTGGGAACAAGACCCCAATATTCTCAGCTGTGTTTCCTGGGTTAGGAAGAAGTTTCCAGCCCAGTAAATATCTGCTGAGGCTGCTTTTCCTTCTCACCTCAATTAGCAATTCACTTAACTACATATTTGATTTTCAAATATGGCAGCACCAAGTAAGTAAGAGCCAGTCTTAAACAAACACCTCGTGCAGTCAGGGCATGCTGAACACATTTTCTAGATGAAAAGCCACATTTTTGCCAGTTAATTGCTTTACCTGCAGCTTCAGAGCCCCAGCCTTAAGCAAAATTAGTGAGAGTGCACCAGAGGCTGTCATAGGAGGAGTTCCCTCACTGTCACTTCTTCCCACAAGTCAAATTATCGTTATTATTCTACACTTTTTATAGACAAAATGGTTTTGAACCTGCTTTGTGTTCCTGAGCCCTGTTTGTGCAGCTCCCAGGACACCACCCCTGCTCCTTCTGCCAGGCTCCAGCACCACCATCACCTTCTATTCTCCTTAAGATATATATAGATATATAGATATATAGATATATATATGCTTCTTAAGACTCTTAAGGTTAAAATCTTTTTCCATGCATCTTTCCTACCAAGCTACTGCTCCTGAAAGGTTCCTTTCTCCTCTCTCACCTGGTGTATTTTGCTTAAAAAAAAAAAAAAAAAGTAAAGGGCAGAAAAGGAAGATTGCTGGCTTCTGAAAATGTGCCAAATCTATTAAAGATTCTGCTAAAATCAATGGTTTCTCCTGCCACTTCCCTCCAGAATCCACATCCCTGGTTCTTCATTCAAACAAAACTTCACTCAGCCAAGCAAAATAAAAAATNCTTTTTCCATGCATCTTTCCTACCAAGCTACTGCTCCTGAAAGGTTCCTTTCTCCTCTCTCACCTGGTGTATTTTGCTTAAAAAAAAAAAAAAAAGAAAAGGGCAGAAAATGATGATTTCTGGCTTCTGAAAATGTGCCAAATCTATTAAAGATTCTACTAAAATTGCTGGTATCTCCTGCCACTTCCCTCCAGAATCCACATCCCTGGTTCTTCATTCAAACAAAACTTCACTCAGCCAAGCAAAATAAAAAATACCAGCCATGTGCTGCTGTAAGTGACCCATGAACAGCCCATCCATGCTGGCTGCTGCACGGATAAGGGCCAGACTGTTATTTTAATATCATTTCTAAGCTCATTGAACTTGAGAGACAAAACAATTCAGAAAAGCTCCACACACAAGGACCTTTATTTCAGCTCCTGGGAACCTCAGTTTAAAGTCCTCTGGAGCTTTGGCTGAGTGTTTTTGAGGTTTCCTGCAGGCCTCCACCCTGTGCTGTAATGACCCAGAGGGGCCAGAGCAGCCCCAAATCCTCAGGGGAGGGGTCTCCTACTGAACATTTGCCCACCTTATCTTTAAAATCACCCTGGTGACTCCTCTGTTTGCACATCCAGAATCTCCTTCCTTTAGCATTCAAAACCTGCTGCAGAGAAAGCCATTACATTTCAAACCTGCTCATAAAAGCTCTAAATTGCATTTAAAGCCCTGTTCAGACACCTGGCAAGGGATCAGAAGGTTCTGGAGATGGACTCGGGCCATGGGGCTGCAAGAAGGAACAACCCCAACAAGCTGTGCTGTGGCTGTGACAGGTCACACCACCCTGGCGTGTTCTGGGGAGATAAAGGAAGAGGAAATACAAGCTCACAGAGTTCAAGAATGAGAAAATGTAGGCACCCAAAGGCCTGAAGGAAGGCAATTAGAAACAAAGCAGCTCTTCCCATAAAATATTTCCATTTGGATCCGCCAGTTCTCGCACCTTAACAGACTTTCCTGGTTGTGTTTCCAGAGATTTTGTTGGGATTTCAGAGCACACTCCCACTTATTAACGTGTGTTTTCCCCCCTCCCTCATTTTCCAGTCACAGCCCTGGGCCTGAAAAAGTTCTACTTGTCTGACAGGGGTGGCATGTTTGCATTTTTATTAAAAGAGCTTCATATAATTCAATGGAATTCACTCTACACAAAGAGATAATTTTTTTTGCAAATACCAGAATCTCAAACATGGATATAAACCAGCTCTTGAAATTCAACACTTTTGTTTTAGAAACACAGGAAAAACAAAGACACACACCTGGCAGAACTGATGATGGAAATCTGAGCTCCAAAGAAACAGATAATTCAATCATTACCTGAACAAACTGGCTCACACTTGTGATGGACCAGGCCTGATCCCAAATTCCCCTACAAGCTTTCCATAGTTCTTTAGGGGAAATAGCAAGTATTACAGAAATTAGTAGTTTTATTTAGGTGTATCCTGTGTTTCGTGGCATTTCTACGCTGCTTTGAAATTTTATCATCTGAATATTTTCTTTTCCAACAACAAATTACTTTGGTGTCTACCATCCCATCACATTTTTTTTTTAAATCCCAGGATAGATAAGGGAAAAGCAATGCAGAGAAATAAAATTCTTCAAACTTAAGCAATTGGCAATTAAGTTCCTAATGCATTACATTAATGCATTTGTGCTTTTGACAAGAGATTTAAAATCTTTCCCCTGGAACAGAAAAGAGTTCAGCTGGAGATAACTGAAAAGATGGAGTTTAAATCAAGCTCCTTTCTTGCCTTAAGCAAAAGAACCTGTTGAGCCATGATAAGAAATGGTTTGATTTCTAAACCAGTATTTTTAAACAGCACATCAGCCAAACTGTCCCTGTACTCCCCAGCTGAGCTGAACCCTCAGCAGTGGAATATGCACCAGGTGTGAGTGAAGCAACTGGATAAAATCAGCCCTTTAAAATGTGCACGTTTTTGACTGATCTTCCAATGTTCCAGACTGAGCCCCTAGCGAAAATTAAACCCAATAAAACCCTCTGCATTTAATTTCCTCCCACAGCATGAGCAGACAGTTAACACACACGGGGTGTTATCCTGGGAACCAGCACTCCCCACTAGCTGACCAGTTTGGGGAGCACAGTGCACAGAGGGATGCTGCCACCGGGCTCAGAGGCCAGACTGCCCCTCAGCTTGTTGGGGACTGCAGCCACGGGAGGCAGCTTGTGAGCAATTCCTTGGAAGGAACCTGAATAGCTGGAAATCCTCCTGCCGGAGCTTTTCTCCAAGGCGGCCGCTTTGGGCACCCGTTTGCAGATCCAGGGGTGCCGCAGGGCCTGGCTGGGAATCATGCGTGCGGCAGGATCCCAGCTGAGGCAGTCCTTCAGGAAACCAGTGAACAAGGGGTCGTCACAGCCCTTCAGAGCTGTCACCCAGTCCTTGTTCCCCGGGGCACCCCTCACCTTGCCCCGGCGCGTGCGGCTCCCGCTCAGGGTCACCTTCCCGTCCGGCTGCGTCAGCACCGTGCAGTAACGGGGGTGACCCTTGGAGTTGATGAAGTTCTTGGCTCGCTTGGATTGATCCAAGAGCTTCTGAGGTGGCATCCCGAGGAGTTCCATGATGCAGGCCAGCTGGTCTGCCTCGTCCTCTCCAGGAAAAAGAGGGTAGCCAGTCAAAAGCTCCACCAGGATACAGCCAAAACTCCACATGTCTATGGGCATCCCATAGCGGCTGCCCAGGATCACCTCTGGTGCCCGATAAAACCGGGACTGGATGTATGTGTAGACTCTTTGGTGCTCAAAACAGCTGGACCCAAAATCTATAACCTTGATTCCACTCCTCCCTTGCTGTTTCAGGAGGATGTTTTCTGGCTTCAAGTCACAGTGGATGATTTTGTTTCTATAAAGGGCATCCAAACACTGCAGGATGGAGTGAGCGAACTTCCGAACCAGCTGGAGGCTGAAGCCCTGAAATTTATTCCTTTTAATCAGCTCATACAGGTTCATACTCAACAGTTCAAAGGTCATGCAGATGTGATTCCGAAAGGTGAAGCTCTCCAGCATGTGGATCACATTCATGCTGCCTGTTTTATCCTGCTTCTTCAGGTGCTCCAGGATCCTGATCTCCTCGGCAGCTTGGCGATGGAACCTCTTCTCGTTGCGAACCATCTTTAAGGCCAGGTGCTGGTGAAGTTTGTGATCGTAGACTTTGGCAACTTGTCCAAAACTGCCCTTGCCAATGATTTTGAGCACCTCATACCTGTAGGCCAGGTGGTCGTGGGGCACGTGGATGTAGCTGCCTTGGTCGTCGTCGTAGCCGCTGTTGTTGGGGCCGCCGATCACCCCCTGCCTCTTTTTGGCCGAGGGCCCTACAAAGTAAATCTCAGAGAAACTGAAGATCTCCTGCTGCTCATAAGCTGACAGCTGATGTTTGAACTGTTTGATAGCTTGCTCTGGAGCTTGGGAGACAGCTTTATGAGATTTCAAGGAGCTTCCACTGCCTCTAGCACCCAGGCTCTCTAGGTTTTTCTCTTTAGTCAGGGAAGGGAGAGATCTTTCTGGAGTAAGGCCTGCAGACTGAAGAGCACTGCTCCTTCTGTTGCCAGAGTCCTCAAATAACTGCTCCACTTTGACCTGATTTCCAGTCAGACAGTGATCCTTCATCATGAGTTTGTTGATAGAAACCTAGAAGGGAGAAAGAAGTTTAGTTTATCTTTTGAAGCACAGGTTAAAAATAAAATCACTACCAACAGAAAATTGGTGACACGGACGAGTTTGGCATTTATTAGGAACAAACATAAAATGCTGGACTAAATTAAGTTACAAGCATAGTTATAGAAGGGTACACAAAGAGAAAGCAACTCCCTGCAACAGCACTTGTGCTTTTAAATCCAGAAAGGGAAACCCTAGCCAGCCAAAGACTCAAACAACCACAAAATACCTATCTCCAGTCTGCAGAGGGCCAGGGAACAGCTATGTTTAGCTTCAAACGTGGGTGCAGCAGCACAACCATCAACAGATGCAACTTGCACCTGTCTGGAGCACGGAATGGAACGTGGACATGCTGAGAAGTGGCAGGAGAGACTGCACAGCCAGGCTGCCAAAGGAAGACAAAGCAACACCAGCAGGTGACATATGGCTGCTGTGAGGCAGCTGCACGAGGAGCAGGAGGAGGACAGGGCAAGGCAAGGTAAACCAGCCTTTAAAAGAAATTCATTGTGGGGTTTTAATTTCAAGGGGAAAACATCATCATATCCACACCTCCCTTTGAAATTATAGAATTATAGAATACCCTGAGCTGGAAGGGACCTACAAAAATCATCAAGTGCAGCTCCTGGCCCTGCACAGGACACCCCAAAATCCCTCCCAGTCCCTGAGAGCGTTGTTCTGGACCCCTGGCAGCCTTGGGGCCGTGCCCATGCCCTGGGCAGCCTGTTCTGTGCCCCAGCACCCTCTGGGGGAAGAACTTTTATCCAACCTAAACCTCCCTGACACAGCTCCAGCCATTCTCTTGGGTCCTGTCCCTGTCACAGAGGGAAGAGAGAGCTGCACAACTCTCCTAACGCAGACTTGAATAACCAAGAACACCTCCCACTCCAGCTCGGCTGAGAGCAGCCTGCAAGCACTCCCTCTTACCACCATGTGCTAAAATATTTACATCTGAAACAAACCCATACAAGGTGAGAAAAACACTGTGAAATTCTCCAGCCTGGTCAATTTTACTGTTTAGTAAATGCTGAACACTCTGGAGGTCAGTTCCCCACCAGCACAGCAGTTATTCCCTTTCCTGCTTGCTGGCACTCCTTGCTGAGAGGCAGCACAGAGGTGTTGTCCCATCCCAGGCAGAATTGAAGAAGCCTTGACTGAAGCAGCAACATCTGTTTTCCATTTTGTCCTTTAATCTAAAAATAAAGATCTCAGACGCATGCCAAACCGAATCCCTGAAAACCAAAATAACTACACAGGAATCAAACAAAAAAAAAATATAAATAAACCTGCAGCCCCACAGCAATAAAACCAAATTCCTTTTTAGTTACATCCAGTCCAACATCTCAGCAGGGTCAGCAAATAAGGGAAGTGCATGTTCTGGCCAAAGCCAACTACACACAGCTCATAAAAGACTCTGTTTGTTGGTGCTGCCCTGAAATGTTAGTTCTTGCTCACAAGCCCCAAAAAGTGGGCATTTCCCTGCAGAAGTCAATCCTTATCAACGTGGAGAGATCCTACCAAGCTCCACTCCTCCTATCAACCCCAAAATGCAGTGTACTGGGAGGGCCACGCCTTGCCAGAGTCTGAAATGAAAACAACAGAGAGCCCAGCCCTGGTAACTCGAAATAAACGCCTTTTTCTTGGAGCCTGGCTGAACCTCCGAGATAAGAATGACATTTTTTCAGAGCTGGCTCAAAAGACTCTTCAGTCCAGCAAACCCAAACAGAAAGTTTACAAATAAACAAAAGATATAAACACAGAAGTAGGATCACACTTGTTTAAATGTTCTCTACGCCAAGAGCAGCCCTGCTGGTGCTGCTGTTCATAGCAAACATTTTGTACCTTTGAATCCCTAAATAAACCAGGAATTCATGATTCCATTTATCCTGGAACGATTTCTTAATGAAGGAATTATGGCTTTGGATTTCAAACCTGACTCAACGGTAGTAAGGTCTCAATTTTCACTCTTAGAGGACTCCCAAAATCAGTTGCCACATGATGGTCAGACACAAATATAGCTCCATCTTCACTAGGACACAGAAGAGCTGCACTCAGATGACTCCTGGATAACACCAGCTTGCTTTCAACAGCTTTCTTTTACAAATCCCAGGCTCCACAAATTTTTTGTTTTATTGCTGAAGTGCAGGCAAGAAATGAAGCTGACAACACCAGTGGCACCCTGTTGAAAACTCTCCCTGACAAAACTTCACTTTCAGTGACAAGGAGACAGTTATTGCAATTCCTACACAAACTGGTTTGCAGAGATGTTCTGAACACTGAATTAAACAGACTGAATTCAGCCCATGTATTCTCAAAGCAGAGAGACTTTGTGTTCTCTTGCAGGCTCAGATGAAGGAAAGGGCAGCTGCAGTCACCAGGACTCCTCAATTCTCACGTAAAATTACATCATTATAAAACATCTTGCAAGAAGAAAACTAAAAATCCAGGTATTTTCCCATTAAAACACAGCAGCATAACTTTCAGCCTCAGCTCCTGCTTGCCTGATACCACTGAGGTTGGATTTTATGGATATATCACCATGCAAACTGGGCATGCTACAAATCCCTAATCTTGCCCTAGGAAGTTAACAGGCTTCAGAGACAAAACACAGATGAAGACAAGTCAAATCAAATGGTCATGGGTTCATATTTGTGTTTCACTGGACAGTTCCACTCTACTGACTTGTATTCACTTATGAACAAATGAAGTCACACTACAGCTTGAAACACTGCAGCTGAAATCTTTCTGTATCGCTGCAAACAAAAACCCCAACCCACGACTCTTCAAACCCTACTGCAAATTCCTTCTGCTCCCCCTCAACATTTCCAAAAAGGGGAAAAAACCCCAGACTCATGCCCCTGAGTTTGCACAGACCGAATTTTTGACAACAAAACCCCACAAGGTGATGATTTTCAAACACATCTCACTCAGGGCAATGTCTATTTTCACTTTTTAGAGAGTGAGAGGATTTTTTTTTTTAAGCTTAAGCTCTTTCCCTTCTGCCAGAACTCAACAAGAGCCAGAACACATTTAAAACCCATCCAAAGGACAGATCAGTGTACAAAAGTACAGCTGAACATGGGCACTGCTGAACCAATTAAAGGGAAAAAAAAAATCTCCCAACTCCACATCTGCTGAGAGAACAGAGCCCTGATGGCAGAGCCCGGCAACACCTTCAGTTCATGAGGAGCTATTTCGGTAGCAAAAGAAGTGACAGATAATGCCCAAGTTTTCAGAGCAGAAAGATACTTTTGTGAGATGTTTGGCAGCCACACAGACTCACAGTGCTCCTTCTGCTGCTCCTACGTACTTACCCGTTGGAATTTTCATGAGGGAAAACGAAATTGGAAAGGTGCAGGAGGAGGCAGAGCAAAGCGTGTGTGGATTTACTTATCAGAGTACAAGGTGACAAGGCAGAATGCTTCAACACTTTGTAAAGTAACTTTTTTTTTTGATTAAAACACAAGCTGAGGGCAGTAAGTAGGGTTCCTGAGGCTGCCAGCGAGTTCTGCAGTGAACACAGCACATCGTTTTCTATGCTCAGGAAAAACAATGATGTTAAGAAGCCACTACAAAGCTGCAAAATCCCACTTTTAAAATTTATTCTCTGTAGGGAGCTATCAGACCCCTGCATAGTTCTCACTGCCACAGAGCACAACGTGAAGACACAGACGACTTTAAAATACTCACATGAGGTCTTGAAAGGGAAGGAAGTCCTGAAGGGCTCCGTTCTTCATTTGTAGGCTCTGGGTATCTACACTCATCTATCCTCATATAGGAGTCGTACAATCCATCTCCAATCCTGGCTGGAAAGGTCCCACACACAAACCAGTTATTCACAACAACTCACACTGATGGAGACAGAGCCAAATGCTGAAATGCAACTCCCTTTAGCACATTTTAATCTGTAAAATCATCGATTCTCCTTCATTCATTAAGCGATCTTTGGAATCTAACTATATTTTCGTACTACAAGAGTGCGATGCATCTGGGGAATCTTAATTCGAGATACTTTTAATTTAGAGGTTCTTTTTTGTTAATCAACTTCTGCACTGCAAAAAAATACATCCCTAAGAAACACTAACCACCATTCTCCCCGCTTCCCCTTAATCAGGATAATCCCAAACGAGCAGAAAACGAGCAAATACTTAAACACTCGATAGGACTATCCTTTAAAGCAGGTTATCCCTTAAAAAGGAGATGTGGGAATTGCAGCTGCAAAAACGTGGGGGAAGATTAAAAA
>VWYP01024464.1:0-12897 GCA_013400435.1 Pycnonotus jocosus
TGTCCGTGCGTGTGTCCGTGTGTCCGTGCGTGCGGGGCTCGCGGGTGCCCGGGGGCGGGAGCGCGCGTGGGCGGCGCGCGTGGGCAGAGCAGCCTGTGCGGGGAGGGGCTGCGGGCGCGGGGATGTGCGGGGAGCGTGTGCGGGGTGCGGGTGTGTGTGGGGTGTGCGTGTGTGTGTGCAGTGTGCGTGTACATGAGTGTGCAGGTGTGTGCATGTACAGCTGTGTGCAGTGTGCACATACAGGTGTGTGCACATAGAGGTGTGTGCAGTGTGCATGTACAGGTGTGTGCATGTACAGATGTGTGCACATACAGGTGTGCACACGTACAGGTGTGTGCAGTGTGCACATACAGGTGTGTGCACATACAGGTGTGTGCAGTGTGCATGTACAGGTGTGTGCATGTACAGATGTGTGCATGTACAGATGTGTGCATGTACAGGTGTGTGTAGTGTGCCCGTTCAGGTGTGTGCAGTGTGCATGTACATGTGTGTGCAGTGTGCACATACAGGCATGTGCAGCCTGTGTGGGGCTGTCCCTGCTGGGCCATGGGTGCCTCCTGGGTGTCCCCTGGGTGTCCCCTGGGTGTCTCCTGGGTGTCCCCTGGGTGTCCCCTGGGTGTCTCCTGGGTGTCCCCTGGGTGTCCCCTGGGTGTCTGTACCGGGGTCCCGGGGCTGTCCCTGCAGGTGCCCAGGGGTGGGGCGGGGTCAGCCCCGCGGGGTGGTGCCGCCCNCCCGCGGGTCGGTGCCGCCCAGAGCAGGGGCAGCCCTGGGGAGGACACGGATGAGCCGTGGGGCTGTGCCATGGGGAGCCCCAGAGCACGGACGGGCCCAGGTCACCGCGTGTCCCCAGGGCAGCTGCTCCCACCGGTGCCGGTGCCCAGCCCCACTCTGGGTCCAGGGGAGCCGTTGCTGCTTTGCTTCTTTATTAATCAGCGAAGGAACCTTGCAGGTGATGTCTGGATCTGTCCTTGGTGGGAACAGCTCGTGGCTGTTGGTTGGAGCTGTCACTTTTCTCATCTTCAGCACTTCAGCCAAGGCCGATTCTCCTTCAGTCCCTGAGCAGAGAGCCAGCAGTGTCCCCTGTCCTTGTTCCCCATGTCCTGCCCTTGGCCAGGACACCTGAGCACAGAGTTGTCCCAGCTCCCCGAGCCCCTGCTGCCTGTTGATTTTGTCCCTGTCCCCTCCCTGGGCTGTTGTGTTGTGTTGTGGTGGGGAACTCCTGGCCAGGGGTAATGGGGGAGCGTGGCCCCCTCAGCTCAGCACTGCAGCAGCACATATGGCTGGAGTATTTGCATAATGCCAAGTTATCCTGTGAAATATGAAGCAATTAATTTTCATTAGTGAAGTGGGTCAGTAAAATACAAAGGCTTTCTGTCCATGGATCTGCAAAAGATAAAACACAACTGCTCCGTGGTCCTTTCCCCTTTGATGTGTCTGGAGGAGGCCTGGGGAGCCCTGGCTGGGGCTGCAGCTCCCTGAGCTGCTCTCAGTGGTACCTGTGCCTGGTTTGATGCCTTTCCTGGAGCAGGTCTTCATCCAGCCCCGGGAGGTTTGTGACACACTGATGTGGCAGGGAGTGTTTCATCCTCAAAGGCAGCTCAGCTGCCCTTGGGAGCTTCTTTCCCCATCCAGCCCTGCTGTGGTGCGGTTAAAGCAGCATTTCATGGCCAAAGCAGAGGCCTGGGGCTGTCAGCAGGAGGAGGGTGGCAGCCTGGCAAACCCTCTGCTGTTCTGCTGTCCATTTATGCCAGCCTGGGGAGCCCAGGGCAGTGCTGACAAAGGCAGCTGAGGGGTCAGGAGCTGTGCAGGGTACTCAGCACCTCTGGGGCACCTTCATGGGCATCTTGTAGTGCTTTCACCACCGTCCATCCAACCTGTCCCAGTGCTTGTGGGGGCTGAAGAGACCTGGGTGTCCTTTGGAGCATTCCCGGGTCTCACTGCTGACCCTGCCAGTGCAGTTCAGAGCCACCTGTGGGGCTCCTCACCTGTGGGGCTCCTCACCTGTGGGACTGCCCACCCCTCTGGCACTGCTCCCCTCTGGGGTGTTGCGCTTTGCTGCAGGAAATTTTGGGGGAAAATCTGCATTTCCAGCAGGCTCTTCCTTCTGGCTGTATCGCCCTGGTTACTGTCCCTGCTGCTGGCTCAGTGTGCTGAGCAGGGTTTCAGTGCAGCAGAACGGGGCAGGAGGGGGATAAGGAGGGGACTGAGCCCATGGGCAGAGCACTCTCCCTTCTGTGCTGCTTGGGTCTGGGGTTTTTTTGGCGAAAGGAAAAGCTGACAGGACTGCAGGTCTAATCCTTCTGCCACAGGCAGGAACACGACCCAAAAATAATGTTACTGCAGGCAATAGAATTACACCAGCATAGAGCAGAGTGAGAGGCAGCGCAGCCAGGTCCCACTCCTGCTCACATCTGCACGGTATTGACAGAGCTGAGCGTGTCACTGAACCAATTTCCCTCACAATCTTTTGTCATCCATAGCACATTATGCGGAGATGAGAGCAAGGTGACAAATGCAATAAAATAAACACTCGGATACTATGGTGATGGAGACCAGGAAATGCCTGGATGGGAAAAAAACAACAAAGCTGCGCCACAAGAGATAAGCAAAATAACCCCCGTGGCTCCTAATGCAAAGAAAGGACCGGAAAACATGATCAAGATTTCAGCTTTCCCAGAATCACTGAATCATGCAGTAGGATCTGTTATTGCTTCTGGAGATTTAGGAGCTGTGTGGCTGCAATGGAGTAATGGAGCCCCTGTTTTTAACTCTTCCCTTGCCTCTTCCCCAGCGCTCGGTAGCAGGTGATTTATGGCTCTGTAGCTGGAAAGAGCTGAGCACAGCTCTCAAGGACCCTCAGAGAGGATTTAGCTCTGAGCAGGAGCCAGCAGGCACATTTGTGCTGGTGATTTGTGAGGATGGCTTTGGACAGCCCAGGGTGCTGCTGGCACTGTGGCCTCTGCCCGTGCGGAGGTGAGGGGTGTCAATCTCCATCTGCTCCACACCAACCTCTGTGTGCCAGCAGCAGAATCACCAGTGCAGAGAGGACAGCTTTTTAAAGTGGACAAATCTCTCTAATCCCAGGAGCTGGAGCCCCAGGGAGCAGGCAGTGGAAGCTTTCTCTCCTGCCTGTGCAGCCTGCTGTACATAAACCATCTCCTGTGGGGTGATGCTGGCTCCACATCTAAGTCTCCTCTGCGGAGTGGGAAGGGTGAGATCCATTATGGGATGAGGGCAGCTTGGAATGGGGCACAGCAGTGGCTGCACTTCCCGAGGCTCAGCTCCCTTTGTCTGTGCATGGGGCTGCAGGTTGTGCCCGTGTAGTCACTGAGGGCTCATCCCCAGCAGGCCCAAAGCAGGCCAGGGCAGACACTGCCAGGCTGTTTTGTCTCTTTGTTTTGAAATAAGTACGTGTTCTTAGGGAACCTGCAGCAAGGACAGGGTCTCTGGGCTCAGCACCACTGGCTGTGCAGAGCCCAGATGTGTTGGGGGCCAGAGCATCTCCAAAGCCTTTTCCTTCTGCAGCTGGGCCAGGCACAGGGAAGCAGCCCCCAGCTGCTCCACGCTTCTGTTGAGAATGCTGTATATGCAAAATGGATTTTTATTTTTTGGGGCCTTCTAAAGGGTACAGCTGTCACTGGAGCAGCTCAGGCACGGGGTGCAGCCAGTGCACATACTGTGTGTGAGATGGAGTATTCTCTTCTGTGACAGACACTCTCTGGACAGGAGTTGGGAATTTTGCTGCATTTTGCTGCAGTCTTTCTGTGCAGATCTCTCCCTCTCTGTTTCTCTCCCTCTCTCTCTCTCCCTCTCTCGCACATTCACTCTCTTCCCTTTTCCCCTTCCCTTGTTTTCATTGTTCCCATCTCACCACCCATTTTCCTCCTAAATTGCCTGACATTTACACTCAGTGAGACTGGGGAGTGTGCTCTCTGTACCAGTAGGTCTCTGTGATGCTGTAGGGACACAGATCCTTTCATTACAAATAATTAATTTAGCTCTATATTGCATAACATCCTAAAAAGCTTTCTAGGGCAGTCTCATGCTAGCTGGATGCACAGTTCCTATCAATATTACATTACATTTGGGTACAACAGTTATGAAGTTTCATTAAAAATTTAATTTGTGGTTTAAAACTGCAGCATCCCCTTGAAAAGTGTAGCAGAGAAGCCGCTCTGGCTGCTGGAGGACCGAGCTGGCATTAGCCAAAATTGCAGGGAGAGCTGCAGAAGGGGCCGGGGTGGGTGTGAGATTCCCTGCACAGGATCCCAGCAGGGAGCCGGGCTTGGCATCGAGTCCCGCTGGGTTCCCGCCCGCTCAGGTGCCCTTTGGAGCAGGGAGTGAGGCTTTAACCTGTGCCTGAGCCTGCACAGAGGGGCCTGAGCCCATCCTGTGCCCATCCTGTGCCCATCCTGTGCCCATCCTGTGCCCATCCTGTGCCCATCCTGAACCCATCCTGTGCCCATCCTGAACCCATCCTGTGCCCATCCTGAGCCCATCCTGAACCCATCCTGAACTCATCCTGAACCCATCCTGAACCCATCCTGTGCCCATCCTGAACCCATCCTCAGCCCATCCTGTGCCCATCCTGAACCCATCCTGTGCCCATCCTGAACCCATCCTCAGCCCATCCTGAGCCCATCCTGAGCCCATCCTGTGCCCATCCTGAGCCCATCCTGTGCCCATCCTGTGCCCATCCTGAGCCCATCCTGTGCCCATCCTGAGCCCATCCTGTGCCCATCCTGTGCCCATCCTGTGCCCATCCCGGGGTGGCACAGGGCGAGGGAGCTGATGGAGGAGGAGCAGAGGAGCAGGAACCAGCGGGGTGTGCCCGGGCTGTGCGGTGCGAGCCCCGGGGATGAGGAGGAGGAGGATGGCGGCTGGTCCATGGCAGACATCCCCGCCATCCCTCCCGGCTCAGAGCGAAGCTTCTCCTCTCCGGCAGCGGCGCGGGGAGGCGGCGGCAGCGGGGCCGTGTCGGGTTTGGTTAATGAGGGTTTGTGTGACGCCTCGGCAGCCGGGATGAGCTGAATGGAGGCAGCTTCCCACATCCCACAGCCGCCTCGCCGGCTCGGAATTGATTTGTGCAGGAATTCCCCCCTGTCTGCACACACGCACGTCAGAGCAGCCGCCAGCTTTCCTCCCAGACCATCCCTCCGGGCGCTTCTCAGCGCAGCCTGGGTTTTCCTGCAGGGAGAGAAAGGGAGGTGGCGGCTGTGGGATGGATCCCGGTGTGGGATGGATCCTGGTGTGGGATGGATCCTGGTGTGGGATGGATCCTGGTGTGGGATGGATCCTGCTGTGGGATGGATCCTGATGTGGGATGGATCCCGGTGTGGGATGGATCCCATTGTGGGATGGATTCTGGTGTGGGATGGATGAATCCTGGTGTGGGATGGATCCTGCTGTGGGATGGATCCTGCTGTGGGACGGATCCTGGTGTGGGATGGATCCTGGTGTGGGATGGATGGATCCCAGTGTGGGATGGATGGATCCTGCTGTGGGTTGGATCCTGGTGTGGGATGGATGGATCCTGGTGTGGGATGGATCCTGGTGTGGGATGGATCCTGGTGTGGGATGGATGGATCCCAGTGTGGGATGGATGGATCCTGCTGTGGGGTGGATGGATCCTGGTGTGGGATGGATCCTGCTGTGGGATGGATCCTGCTGTGGGATGGATGGATCCTTCTGTGGGATGGATCCTGGTGTGGGATGGATGTATCCTGGTGTGGGATGGATGGATCCCAGTGCGGGATGGATCTCAGCCCAGCCCTCCCAGTCCTGCAGCTCAGGGATGCTCTGGCAGCATTTCCCGTGGGATCTCACTGATCTCAGCCTCTCTGCAGCACCCACGGGTGACAAACGGTGGCTCTGTGTGTTACAAACCCCACACTCGTCATTTTTCCCCCCGTGCAGCAAATGAGGGGGGCTTTGCAGTGGGGTGGGGGCTTGCAGGGCTCAGCAGGGTTCTGGTCTTTGCTGTAGGGCTGCAGAGATCACTTCCCCTCCCCCAGTGAGGATAATAATGGGGAGTGGGTTCCTAAATCCCTTAAGCTTCTTTGATAGCTTCAATATTTATCTGTAATCCTTCTGGTGCTTCTGAACAGACACAGCTCCGTGTCCCTGTTGCTCTGGAGCTTCTTCCCACCTTGCAGTGTTCCCTTTTCGTGGGAGAAGAGGCAGGGCAGGATGAGAAGGAAGCATCAAAAGCCAGTGACACTGCTGTGCCCTAGTTTTTGCCATGATTATTTATTATTTTGCAGTCTCTTGCTCCTTTTCTCCCACGCCCTATGTTGTGCTCTGTTAATGTGCTGTGCTGGGGTGACCCAGGCTGCACACAGGCTGCCCCCAGAGCCTCTCCATCACTCTGTCCTCAGCTGAGGGGGAGAGAAAATAGAGCAAAAGCCTCGTGGGGCAAGATAAGGGCAGGGAGAAATCCCTCAGCCATCACGGGCAAGCAGGAGGGAAGCAGGCTGGACTTGGGGAAATTGCTTTGTTACCAATCAAATAGAGCAGGATAATGAGAAATAAAAACTAAATACTAAAACAGCTTCTCCTCACCCCTCCCTTCTCCCCAGGATCATCTTCACCCCTGAATCCTCTCCCTCCTGCCCTGCAGTGACACACAGGGGTCGGGAGCAGGGGCTGGGGTCAGTTCATGCCTCGATGTCTCTGCTGCTGCTTCCTCCTGGTGCTCTGCCCCTGCTGCAGCCTGGGCTCCCCAGGGTCACAACAGCCACCCCTGTGTCCCCGTCCCTCATTCACCTTCTCACACAACCCCAAACACATCTGGAGACTGGGAACGCTCCCATGGCCAGCTTTGGGATGGAATGTGGCTGGACAAGGCTGGAAGGAGTTCAGGTGCACATGGGGCACACAGATCCCAGCCTGGGTGGGACAGGTGGGTGTGCAGGGACAGGGATCAGAGACAGGGACATGGACAGGGACAGGGATCAGAGACAGGGACATGGACAGGGACAGGGATCAGAGACAGGGACATGGACAGGGACAGGGATCAGAGACAGGGACATGGACAGGGACAGGGATCAGAGACAGGGACAGGGATCACGGAACTGGGCTCTGCTCCAAACAGGGAGAAGCTGGAGCAGGGACAGTGAGGTTTGGAGGGGCAAAGGTGCCCAGAGCTCAGGTCCTGTGTGCCGGGAGGGGGATCTGATGTGCCAGAGTCAATTCATGTTTGAGGTTTGGGGTTAAAACACAGAAGGTTTTAAAGGCAGGATGGATAAAACCACTCCAAGGCAGCCGGGATTCCCTGTGTTTGCTGCTGTGAGGGCTGGCCCCGAGCTCGAGTGCAGCTTTTAGTGGGGAAAGGGCTCTCAGGACTCTGGGATTCTCTGCATTAGGGCTGGGGGCCATCGATTCCTGCCCAAGGTCGAGGCTCCAGAAGCTGCAGAGAGACTGAGGGTGACTGGAAAAGCCCAGGAGCTGCTTCCAGGCACTGAGTGGAGCTGGAGACGCTTTGGCTGCTGCAGCAGCTGCATTTCCTGAGCTGGAGATGCAGGGGATGGCAGAGGCCCAGCCAGCTCTGAGCCCCCTGGGATGGCTTTTCTTGGGGTGAGACACGGCCTGGCAGAACTCTGCACCCGTGGCAGGAGCACGTTTGGTTCGTGGCTTTTCACACTGGAATTGCAGCTCCATCCCCGCTCCTGAGGGCTGGCACTGCCCAGCTGTGCAGGGGTGGGGTTCTCAGGGGGGGAATTGCCTCGTGCTGTATTTCATGGGAGTGGTCTGTTCATGCTGATTCCACGGGTCATTGCATCTCCCAAATGTAGGAAGAGATTTTTGGGTTCCTCTACCAAAACCAACGCTACTGGTTAACACCCCAGAGGTGAGCCAGGCTGGATTTCTGCATCCTGGGATTCTTTTGGTGGGATCCCGATCTCTTGGTGGTTGCCTCTCTTATCACTGACCAAACCAAACCAGTTCTGATTCTGGTTCTGATTCCAAAGCAATTCCTGCATCACTGGAGTTCCATTTCCAAAGGCAGCTCTGTGAAACAACTTCCCAAGCCCCAGGTGAAGGCAGTATGAGAAATCCCTGTAAAAGGCTGAATTATTTCTTATCATCCCAAAGGAAATGTCAGGCCCTGCCTGTCCTGTGGGGATGTGGGCTCAGCACGAGGCTGCAAAAAGAAACCAGGACTTTTGGGCTGAACCCCTCTGCCAGACCTGGGAGCATCCAGCAGAATTCCCTGGCTGCTGTTCCCGGTGAATTGGGATGGTTTTCTCAGGGCTGACAGCGATCTGCACCAGCGACCTGGTGTTTAAGGAAACCTTTCTGCGCTCAATAATGAGAACAGCGCAGAAGGTGCAGGAGGTGCCATCGATCACGTGTGGTTAAACACACACAGCCCCGGCACCTCGCAAATCGCCAGGAGACAAAGGCAGATAATGGGAACAGATGAGGCGCGGGGCTGCTCCGGAGATGGATGGCTCGGAGAACTCTATTAGCAGCTCCTCCAAACTCTCCAATCCATCGCATCCCCAACGTATCGAGCGCAGCCTGGCTCGGGCTTGGTGAGAAAAACAGCTCCATTAAGCAGCCAATTTTTGTCAGCGTGCGGAGGGGTCATTCGAGTCTCCCCTGCGCCGCCGGGAACACAGAAATCTTTACATTTGTGGTGAACTGAAGTCGCCTTCGGGGTCAAACGCGGCGGCTGCTTCGCGGTCTAAATGACTTCTAACTTGTGTACTACCTGGAAGCCGAGGGTGTCAAATACGCTCATTAACTAAACTCCACAGCTTCTGAGTCATCCGGAAACTCGCCCTTTTATAGTTCGCTGGTTATCAGATAAAACTCCCAAATTTTCTGCTTCCAAAAGCTGCATCACCTTTCCTTTCTCCCTCTCGATTCTTCCTTGGTGAAAAACTTCCCCTGATGTCGAAGTGTTTCTTCCACTAAAAGAGCAAGGAGAGAATTTTGACCTAGTATTTATTTTGGCCTTTTCCACATGAGAAGAGAGCGTGAATCCCTGTCATATTCCCAATGGGCGCTGCTGACTAAGAGGCCACTTTACACTCTTTTCATGTCTCCCGTATTTATATGGCAGTTTGGCCGTGCTCCAAAGAGCACATCCCATCACATCTGGTGTGAGAAGAGGAGGCTCAGGGGGCACCTCCTCACTCCCTAAAACTCCCTGACAGGAGGGAGCAGCTGGGCGGGGTCGGGCTCTGCTCCCAGGGAACAACAGGACAAGAGGGAATGACCTCAAGCTGCTCCAGGAGAGGTTTAGGTTGGGTATTGGGGAACATTTCTTACACCAAAAGGATTGTCCAGCCCTGGCACAGCTGCCCAGGGCAGTGGTGGAGTTCCCAACCCTGGGGGGCTTTAAAGGTGGATGTGGCACCTTGGGGACATGGCTCAGTGCTGCGGGATGGTTGGGCTGGGTGCTCTCTGAGGGCTTTTGCAACCCAGAAGATTCTGTGGTTCTCAAATTGGTTCTTGTGTGGGCAGGGAAAGCCTCAGGTCTCTGTTCCTGCCCCAGTCCCTGTGCTTGGAAAGCCGGAGTGGCAGCAGGACAGTGGATATTGTCAGTGGACATTGTCAGTGGATATTGTGAGTGGATATCATCAGTGGGTATTGTCAGTGGATATTGTGAGTGGATATTGTGAGAGGTAATCATCAGTGGACATTGTGAGTGGATATTGTGAGTGGATATTGTGAGTGGATATTGTGAGTGGATATTGTGAGTGGATATTGTGAGTGGACATTGTCAGTGCATATTGTCAGTGGATATCACCAGTGGATATTGTCAGTGGATATTGTCAGTGGATATTGTCAGTGGATATTCTGAGTGGATATCATCAGTGGATATTGTCAGTGGATATTGTCAGTGGATATCACCAGTGGATATTGTCAGTGGATATTGTCAGTGGATATTGTCAGTGGATATTGTCAGTGGATATTGTCAGTGGATATTGTCAGTGGATATCACCAGTGGATATCACCAGTGGATATTGTCAGTGGATATTGTCAGTGGATATCGTCAGTGGATATTGTCAGTGGATATTATCAGTGGACATTGTCAGTGGATATTCCCAGAGCTCTGCCACTCTCAGCAGGAGAGTGAGGAACACCACGAGTGTGTCCAGCTCCCCAGTCCAGGAGCTGCTGCCCTGCTCCGGTGGCACCTGTGGGGAGGCAGGAGCAGCACCGAGCCCACCCGCCAGGTTCAGGAGCCCTGTGAGGACACGATCCCTCCCCTGCAGGCGGCAGGCAGCGCCAGGAGAGCCGGGAATGAGCGCGGCTGTTCCGTCTGGCACAGGAGGTCACCGGGAGGCTCCACCACACGGGGACTGTTCGGTGAATCATGTTTGGATGCGGATTGGGTTTGGCACGGAGCAGCACCCGCCCCCTTCTCACCTGCCTCCCCATCCCAGCCTCCCCGGGCTCCCCCTGCCAGCCCCGATCCCGGCTCACATTTGCTGGGAAGCGAGGAAGGAAGGAAGGAAGGGAGGCAGGCTGTGTGCTGCACATGCATCAATAATACAACTGAAATCAGACTCGGTTAAAAATAGATATTCTTGCTAATAAATATTTTACCTACTGTCTTTAGGCTGTGAAGCTCCCCCGACTGAAGTGTTAAAATTAATCTTGTTGTTGGCCCCTAAATGCCTGGACCAGCCCCGGCTGTGGCTGGGCTGGGCTGAGGGGATGCCCTGGGGGAGGAACGTGGTCACCTGCACACAAACCCCTGCCCTTGGAGCCCCAGGAAAGGTGGCCTGGTGGCCTTTTGGCTCCGAGAATGGAGCCTGGCATCCAAGTGACTCATCTGGTGACCTGTGAGTTTGACTAATGAAATCGAAGGATAAGATCGCTCATGATATTTATGAGTAACATTCTTCTTTCCGTATCTTTATTTCTTCCTGCCCAAAAGTGGAATTAGAATTCGATGGCTGAATAAGGCAAAACAAAGGACACTGACGGAGCCTGAGATAGGAGGATTTTTCATTAAAAAGAGTGGCAGGTGGGAGAATGTGTCCAAGTGTGTTTCTGGAAGATAATCCTGCATTTTGGGTTTGGGGCATCACTCACTGTGCCTTACCTGACGTGATGTTTCCACTCCTCGGATTCCCTGGGAACAAGGGGGTCATTTAATCTGTTATTCTGTCCAGAACCTGGGGCTGGAGGGTTCATTTTGCATGGAAAAGGAGCTCCTGAGGGCAGCACTGGCACCACATCTGCCCTGGCAGGGAGCTTTGACAGCAGGGAATCCTGGCCAGCAGTGCTGGGAAATAAACGGGAAAGGATGAATCCCATGGGAACTGTGGAGAGGCCAGAGTGAGAGCCTGTGGAAGTGCTGTCTGTGCCCCTGGGAGCAGGGCAGGGCTGATGGCTCCCAAAACAGCCAAGGCATCACTGCTGAGCCTTTGCAGCAGGGCTGGCTGGGCTGGGGGCACCGGGAGCACCTCAGGGCAGCAGCTCAGAGACAGCCCTGGAGGAGGAGACACCTCCTGATGGGCAGGATGTGGTGAGGGGATGGGGAACACAGGGCTCTGCAGGCCTGGCTGGGAACAGGAGCCCCTGCCAGCTGTGCCCTGTGCTGTGCCCTGTGCTGTGCCCTGTGCTGTGCCCCTGCCAGCTGTGCCCTTGACAGGGATTTCTGGTGGCACGTTTGGGCAGGGCTGGTGCCAGGCTCGGCACTCTCTGCCCAAAGCTCGGATTAGGCTCCATCTGTGCAGCCCCAACAGCTCCAGGGACTGGGATTGCTTCAGGTGGAGCACTGGGATTGTTTCTTCTGACCCTCCCCTTGGCAGGAGGTTGGAAATAAAACATCTTTAAGGTCCCTTCCAGCCCAAAGTGTTCCAGAATTCTGTAATTGTCCGGGTTTGTGTGGCTGCTGTTGAGGAATTTGTTAAAGGTTAGCAGAAGCACAGCCATGAGCATTTTCTGCAGTTCATTCTGATAATAATCCTGCAGTTATGATCAGCCATCAGCACAAAGCACCAGGAGGCAATCAATCAGAAAAATCCAGCTCCTCAGGAAAGGGAGAGGAGCAAAAGCAAACGTTGGCCACCCTGAAAAAATCACTTGCCAGTCTTCCAATCGATTGTAAAGAAAGGTCTTTGATTTGAAATATTCCATGAGTGTAAACACACTGAATGTATTTATGAAAATGAACAGTTCTGTAAATCAAATTACTCGTGTATTCTTTCATTTCTACTTTGAAATAATTTTCACATGTTCAGGTATTACAAATAAGAATGTGGTGGGGCTGGATTACTGCCAGGAGCAAACACTGAGGAACTTCCTTAGCAGCAATATTTGATATTCATTAACCTTCAGCTTCGCAGCAGGGAGGATCTGTGCCTGAAATTCTCCAGCTGCCTTTCCTCACGTGTGGAGTGATCATCAGACACATCTGCTGTGCCCCGTTTCACCACTCTCCTGCTCTTCTGCCCCAGAATAAATGACCACAATAGACAAAGTGAAGTCCAAGAGCAGGGGCGGTTGGAGGGGTACCTGTGCCTGGGTGTGTTTGGAACACCAGGACACCGCAGTGTGAGGCTCTCACTGCTCCGAGCCAGCAGTCAGGGATTGATTTTTACCTTTATTCATTTTATTTATCTCTGGTGGATCTCATCAGCTCTGCAAGTGCAGGGCTGCTGTTCCAGGGGACAGGGCGAGGGAAAGGGCCTCGAGCTGTGGCACCAGGACACCAGGAGGAGTTTCCCCATGGAAAGGGGAGTCGGGCCTCGGCAGGGGCTGCCCAGGGAGCTTTGGGGTGCCCATCCCTGGGGGTGCCCATCCCTGGGGGTGCCCATCCCTGGGGGTGCCCAAGGACGTGGCACTCAGAGCTCCGGGCTGGGCACAAGGTGGGGATGGCTCACGGCTTGGACTCGATGCTCTGGGAGGGCTTTTCCATCCTCAGGGATT